>CAIGRK010392393.1:0-10839 GCA_903798315.1 Fraxinus greggii | reverse complement strand
TTACATATAATAGGACTAACATTAAATGAGGAGAAAATTAAACAAAATTTTGAATTGTTGGATAATTATTTTATATGTATCTGTTTGTTGTAAGTTGCTATGGCAATTCAACAAAAGAAAATTATGGAGTCCATATGATATCTGTAGATGATGCTCTTTAGAAGTCCAAGTACTTGAGATGGTGTTACCAAGTATCATTTATAAGGAATATCTTCTTACAGGAAGGAGACCAAACTAAGTACATGATATGGGATGGAAAGACATCTAATGCTCATTTACCCATACTTCCGTCTCAAGTCCCAAACTTCTTACAACTAGACATGTGTATTCATAAGAGGTTTGTTGATAATGAATGGGTAATTCTACAACAACCTCTTACATCTCGACTCGAAACACCTTATAATATTGATTATGGGCTATGATATTACGTTTGAAAAGCATTAGATCGAGCTATGAAGGGATCACATTTGATCCCTGATGAAGGTATTTAAGAAGTTAAACCTTTGATGTTTGATATTGTATTTAAGAATTCAAACCTTTCACGTCCAGAAAATCCTCAAAATATTATATATCTTCCTAGTGTTTAAAATTTTTACTTTCTTCTTAGAATCCTTTTCGTTTTTGGTTAAAGACGTTATGCCTCTTTAGTTTCAAAATATGTCTTTGAAGAATGCAGTAGGGTGAATTGGCAGCATTAATATGTTGTCTTTATCTGTTTATACTTTTATAAAAAGTGCATTTTATTACCACCTAAACATAAGTTGCTTTCTTTGTGAAGGGAATTTGAATCATGCTCTGAAGCAATAGTGCCAAAATTGTGTACCTATCTCAATAGTGCCCTGCCCTTTTCGTAACTTCTTTCTTTAGCATTTCGGTTCAAGGAAACCGATGTGGGATTGGTAGATTACTTGTTGAAAGCAAAAGGAAAACTCCCTCACAACAATTGATGGTGTATTACACTATTACTGTATTTGTTTAACAAGGTGAGATATATTTTTTCATATTTTTGAATTTGATTACTGTTACGCCTCTCTACACGAGGACTCCGGCGTGGCCTCAACCCTCCAACGTGGCAAACGGTTTCCAACTCCCTGTGCACTAACATGAGGCAAAGCTGGACTGATCCTCTAGTGTGGATGACTCGTTCTCGCCCCGCGAAACAAAGCTGAATCGACCGCATTATGCGTGGACCCTATAGGAAGACCTGGCCCGAGGCGAGGTAGTGAAGAGGGATCTTAAACAGATCCTGCAGTTGACAAGACAACTTACTGCCACCGCCGTTGCCGTCACCTATTTGGTCAAGTCTCAGGCCGTAAGCTAGGCCTTGCGGATACAAAAATAGTAGTGGTATTCAAGGCTATGATTGATAAATGTCTACGGCAAGAAAGGTCAATCGCTTGGATAAGGCCACATGCACATTAGTCTTGCCCAAGTATAAAAACTCACACTTAGTGTCATTCAAAGGTAATACAAGTTTAGACTCTAAAAGCTATAATCTTGCTGTCCTATCTTTTACTCATTTCTCCCGAAAGTCGACCCCCTTTTTATATTGGATGCTCATGTTAAAGCTCTTCCACACTTATATTACTATTTCTCCAACTGATTTGACCATCAGAGTGCACGCGGCCAACTCCACCACCTTGGAAAAAGGCTACGTGTGAATAACGATTTGTCCTAGTGTGCATGAATAAAACTTGCGTGGATGTGAGAGGCCTTAAGATCTATTAGCCACATCAGTGGTACATTTTTTGGGGTCAACAAATGGACACAGTCTATGGAAAATTCGACACTACAACTACGAGTGTCCTTGTGGTAAAAGCCCTCGAAACTAAGCAGAACCTTGAAGAATGACCTGGTTCTTGAAGAAATAATCGCTGCAGAAAGAAAGCACTTTAAAGTCAAGTATATGTTATGAGCTCCAGCTATTACGACTCACAAGGCAGAGATAGATGACTGGAGGCTTCTGAAGAAGAAGTCCTCCTCCGAACGAACATGAACATGCATCGCCCCCATCACCAGCATGGCAAGGTGGTACCACCGCACGCTTAGCCAGAGAAGTAGGGAGATGGCTGCAAACATGAGGAACATGGCCTAGCAGAATACTACCATGCAACAGCTGCTCATGCAAATGCACAAGTAAGCATGGTATCAAATGCTCCAACAAGAGACATTTCCCCAAGAAGGTGAGGAAAACGATACGGGGACCTACCCCCAAATGCACAGAAGGGAGCTTAGCCCAATGGAAAGGGAAGTGGATAGCTCCACAAACTATGTCACTAACCGACCCGATGATAATGTGCCACATGAGGACAACTTTCCCCCAGAATATGCACAAGAGCATGAACCCCAGGGTCCGCTAGTGTCTTTGACAGGATCGGACCATCAAGGCCTAGAAGTAGGGCTCGTCAACCACCCCCATTTAAAAAGGTCTGGAACATGATCAAGAATATGAATCCCATGGTGTTCCACCTCTCTCCTCCTAGAAATATGTGGGAGAGGAAAGATACTGTAAACTTAAGAAATCAAGAGGGAACTTCACGACCCCCTCGCTACCAAATTGAGGATAATGATTTAGACGGACCATGCAGATCTTTTGAGTTGGATGATGATGACGAAAGTCTCCCATTTTCCAGGAGTTGAGAAGAGCACTTGTTCCAAATCACTTCTTACCACCAAAAATACCCAAATATAAAGAAAAGGGGCAACCCAGCGAAGCACCTCAACAATAACCCATATGTCTCTCAAAGGAGCCTCGCCAGCGTTAAAGTGTAGAGCTTTCCATCAATGTTGACTTGGGCTGCTGAAATTTGGTATAGCTGCATCCCAGCTGTCGGTATTAGAAGTTGGCCAGATGTCAAGAAGGCATTCCTGAACCAGTATTTGTCCAGTAAAGAAGGAGAAGTCCCAATCCAAAGGCTAGGTAGGTGAAACTTTGGAAAGTTACCTGGATCAATTAACAGATGAAATGACATATTACGAGCAGGTTACAGATAGAGAGGTCCTTTCAACTTTAAGAGGAGGCCCCAACATGAATACCCTCTTCTGGCGAGACGTGCGCAACGAGAACCCCACCTCCTATGATGCATTGGTGAAAATGATGAAGAGCAAAATTGTCAACAAGGAGCTGATTGACAACCGCAACCAAACTTCATTGGAACTCCCACCGCCTCAGAGACAGTGGTGAGATCTTGTGTCACACTTGGTAAACTAGCAATGGACCCAAGCAGGTCATAACATCGCCTCCATCTCAGGCCAAGCACTAGCCACTACTAGACTAAATGCAGTGCCCTCATTGGCATACGAGAAGGTCCTACCTATGGCCCAAAGAAAATCGAACCAATCTAGGGAAAGAGGTATGGTAAGAAATAAAGAGCCTAGAAATAGGCAATACTCCATGTAACATCGAACTAACAGTCATAACACTGAGAATTGCTTATCCAGACCATACTATGAGGAGCCAACATGCTCCCATATCAATAGGAGAAACACGTTCCAAGTACAATACAATGCGCCTTAATCTAGGCACGATCGAGAATCTGGATGTGATGAAGCAAGGCGACATCGTAGAGATGAATTACCTCGATGGGGACGTGAGGAGGAAAGAAATAGGCCTAGCACAGAACAAAGGTCGAGAAGATAATCCACTACAGAGGCAGATAATGCCTCTATCAAGGAGATTGATACTATTATTGGTGGTCCACACGAGTGGAAGAGTCAAGAAATGCTCGAAGAAATTATGCGAGAGAAGCCAAGGGCCTTCATATGATAAAATATTTGGTCAACAACATCCCATGTGGGTGTGGGAACGCCCAATCAATAACCATTTCGCTGGAAGATGCCATTGATGTTCATTATCTCCATTGCGACACCTTGGTGGTAAGAGCTGTCACAGCTAGAAATGAGCTTAAATGCATGCTAATGGACAATGGGAGCTCTGTCAACTTATGATAAAATGATGATAGGTCACGAGCTCTCCCCCATGAAAGCCCCCTTTACGGTTTTACCGACGACAATATTGTTCATAGAGGGAGAATCACGCTTGCAGTGGAAATGGGAGCACCTACACTTGTTGTCCATCTCGTGGAATTTTTGATTGTAGATCACCGATTTTCCTATCATGGGGTGTTAGGGCTGCCCGTCCTAAAAGATCTTGGGACGTTACATCCATACAACATTTGTGCATGAAGTTTTCTACTAAAAGAGGACTTGCTATGGTACGAGGGGACCAGGTGGGTTCAAGAGAATGCTATCTTAGCTTATTACGAAAATATGAAACTCGCAGCATAAATATGGTCTTGTTGGACACTGAATTGGTTGACGCACCTAAGGAAGATCCTACCACTGAGCAAGAGGGAGACACCAACGTGATAGATACCTCTAAAGAAGGGGTCACCGACGTGGATTTAGACCCTAGGGTCAACAAATCAAACTCACAACCGACCTCAGTGGGGGAACTTGAATCTTTCCAAGTTGACCTGCATGACCCAACAAAGATGCTGCAAGTAGGGAAGGAACTTGAGGTAGAAGAAAAGATGAGGCTCAAAGGCTTCCTGCTTAACAACTTGGACATGTTTGCATGGAGACACGAAGATATGGTGGGCATTGACCCCAAACTTAGCTGCCATCGTCTTAACGTGGACCCTGAACCTGGAACCCGGAGCGATACGGAGCCCTGAAAGAAGAGGTGCAAAAGCTTATAACCAATGGGTTCATAAGGGAGGCGGTGTACCCAATGGTGGATTTCCAACCCAGTCTTCGTAAAGAAACCAAATGAAAGGTAGAGAGTTTGCATAGACTTCTCCAACTTCAACCAAGTGTACCCAAAGGACAGCTTTCCGCTTCTAAGAATTGACTAGTTGATTGACTCTACTACAAGGCATGAGCTCTTAAGCTTCATGGACGAGTACTTAGGGTACAACCAAATTCTCATGTACCAAGCTCACGAGGAGAATACTTCATTCATCACCGATAGAGGCCTTTACTGCTATAAAGTTATGCCATTGGGCTTAAAAAATACAGGGGTTACCTATCAATAGATAGTCAACAAGTTTTTTGCCGACCTCATAGGTAAAAAAATGGAAGTGTACGTTGATGATATGCTTGTAAAAAACCTTATGACTGTGAACCACATCGAACACCTAGAGGCCACTTTTAAAATCTTAAGGAAGTGCTGGATGAAGCTAAACCTATTAAAGTTCACTTTTGGTAAGGTGCTGGGGAAATTCTTAGGCTACATGGTCAACCAACGGGGCATAGAAGCAAACTCGGAAAAAATCAAGCCCCCCACTGGAGTTGAAGTCCCCTTGCAAGCCTAAAGAGGTGCAGAGTTTGACGGGTCATCTTAGATCGCTGAACCGTTTCATCTCCAAAACAACAGATAGATGTCTCCCGTTCTTTAAGGTCCTAAAGGAGGAAAGAGGTTCCAATGGAATGAGGAGTGCGAAGAGGCTTTCCAAGAGCTGAAAAAGCACTTGGGACAAGCCCCTTCCTCTCAAAGCCTAAGAACGGAGAAGCGCTGCTATTATATTTAGCCGTAAGCTCACAGGCTGTAAGTTCAGTGCTGATAAGGGAAGAGGGTGGCATGCAACTGCCTGTTTACTATGTGAGTAAGGCTCTTCCACCAACTGAATCGTGTTACACAGATATGGAAAAACTTGCTTTCTCCTTTATAACCACTTCTAGGAAGCTAAAGCCCTACTTCCAGACCCACATTATACATGTGTTGATGAGCGTTTCCCTCAAGCGGGTGCTCCAAAAACTAGATGTTTTAGGAAGGCTGATGAAATGGGCTATGAAATTGAGCGAATTTGACATTTTATATTAGCTAAGGACCGCGATTAAAGGGCATGCAGTAGCAGACTTTATAGCGGAATTCACTAAGGTAATGGAAATCAATGTGGTGATGGAACCAGTAGATCCCCCCAGTCTGGAAACTATTTGTTGATAGGTCTTCTGGAGAAGTGGGCTCTGAGGCTGGTGAGGCATTGGAAAACCTAAAGGGCCACAAGCTCAATTGTGCAGTGGGGTTCGGTTTCAAGACCTCCAATAATGTAGCTGAGTATGAGGCACTACTAGTAGGCCTCAGATTGTTAAAATAAATGCATGTTAAGAGCCTAGTAGTTTGCAACGACTCACAGCTAGTGGTAAGCCAAGCCAATGGCAGTTTCACAGCCCCGGTTAATAGCATGACAACATACTTAAAAAAGGTAATGAACCCGCTCCCCTAGTTTGAGAAATTGAAGCTGATCCAGAAACCAAGAACTGATAACCTACACGTTGATGCTTTGTCAAAATTGGCCAGCAGAAAAGATTCAGAACTGTTTCAAGATGTACCAGTGAAATACCTCTCGAAACTCTCAACATTCAAAGGAGAGGGAGTGATGTGGATTGAAGGGATGCCACAGTGGATGCAACCAATTATCGCCTACTCAAAGATCAGATATTGCCAAAGGATAAAGAAGAAGCCCACAAACTCAGGCAAAGAGCTGTCCACTACACGCTCCAGGATGAGGTACTTTATAAGAAAGGTTTCTCATCTCTACTGCTACAATGCTCTGGAGAAAAAGAGGCCAATTATGTCCTACGAGATATTCATGAAGGAATTTGTGGTAGCCACATAGTGGGACTAGCACTGGCTCAGAAAGTGCTAAGGTAAGGGTACTGCTGGCCAACTTTTAAGAAAGACGCGGTGCAGTTTGTAAGAAGCTGCGACAAGTGTCAGCATTTCTTTTCCATTCAAATGCAACCATGACAGAAGCGACTGTGGTATCCACCCCTGGCCGTTCGCTAAATGGGGGGTCGATCTGATAGGCCCCATGCTAAAAGGGAAATGAAGTACAAGCTATGCAATTGTCATCATTGATTACTTCACTAAGTGGGTCGAGGCAGAACCATTAGCAAAGATAACTGAAGCGAACACTTCCAAGTTCATCTAGAAAAATATCATCTGCTGGTTTGAAATTCCATTCTCGCTCGTAATAGACAATAGGCGATAATTAAAAAACAAGAAGGTCAGAGACTTATGCCATGAACTGGGTGTTAGGAAGCATTTCTCTTCCCCTCACTACCCCTACACAAATGGTCAGGTTGAGGCAGCTAACAAGACCATTAAGCACCTCTTGAGAAAGAAGCTTGACGAGTCAAATGGGGGTGGGTAGATGAGCTCCCCCACGTGTTATGGGCAATTCTCACTACCAGTTGATCTGCGACTGGAGAAACGCCTTTCTCTTGGTATATGGAGCGGAGGCTATGAGCCTCGCCGAAGTGGGCCTTCCTTCACCTCGCGCCTTCACTTCAACGAAATAACTAATGACGAGATAAGTCGATACGAGCTCGATTTTCTTTAAGGAGAGACGACTCACTGATAAAACTGGCCTCCTACTAGAGAAAAATGACGATGTACTACAATGCCAAGGTCAAGAAGCGATCACTCGAAAGGGGCGATCTTGTGTTAAGAAGAGTTTCTCTCTTTTCTAAGGAGCTTTGAGTGGGTACGCTGGACCCAAATTGGGGGGGAGGTATCGTATTTTGGGTGAAGTAAGGCCTGGAACCTTTCTAATTGAAAACTTAGATGGAAATGTGCAACCTTATCCCTGGAATATAGAGCAGTTGCGAATGTATTATCAGTGAGATCATGATTATCATTTGTAAATGCTGTCGATCAATGCAAATATTCATTCTCCAATTCTTGCAACCGCGTCTACAATTTAGTATTGTGAGCCCATATGTTATTAATCCAATTAAGTATGACGAACTCATATATTATTATTCAAAATTAACTATGGCGAGTCCATATGTTATTAATTCAATCAAATACGACGAGCTCATACATTATTCAAGGTTAACTGTGGCGAGCCCATGTTATTAATTCAATAAAGTATGACGAGCTCATACATTATTATTCGAGGTTAACTATGGCGAGCCCATATGTTATTAATCCAATTAAATAGGATGGGCTCATACTTATTCAAGGTTCACTGTAGCGAGTCCATGCGTTATTAATTCAAATAAGTATGATGAGCTCATACATTATTATTCAAGGTTAATTATGGAGAGCTCATATGTTATTAATTCAACTATGACAAATACATTATTATTCAAGACGAACTGTGGCAAGCCCGTAAGTTATCAACTTTGTTAATTATGATGAGCCTATACATCTTAAGCAGATTTCAAGTATGATAAATTCATGTTTTGTTTATTATGCATCTTCAGCAAGTATGTATAATTTCATGTTTTGTCATTCACAACGAGCCCATATCATTTTTTCAAGTCATATCGAAAATAGACATGAAAATGAAAGAAGAAATCTCCATACATAGCCAAAATTGTTACAAAAGAGGAGAACTGCTACAAGAATAATACAAATAAAAGGCCTAGTCTAAATGACAACATCATCCCGCTGAGGCTCTTCTTGGGCATTCACCTCCTCAATCAAATCCTCCACTTTATTAGCAGCGGTGGATTGCTTAGCCGGCAGAAATTCTTCTCCAAAGAAGACAGTTCCAGTTGGGGATGTAGCTCGGCAGGTCTCTCTAAGACCTCATTGTATGCGACCTTCCTCCAATACAAACCAAGGCCATCATACTCAACCGTTTCATGGAAGTGGGCAATATATTCATTCAATACTACCTCCCCTGCCCTATTTAGCTTCTACTTCAAGTTGGTAGCCTTACCAGTCATTGATAGCTTCAAAGGCTGACGAAGTAATCCTTTGTAAATTGTCGGAGTTCTCTACTCGCTTTGTCAAAGCATTGACCTCAGCTTTGCGGAGATGGACTTCCTTCTTCAATTCATCATTCTCTTTAGAAAGTGCCTCCATCTTCAACTTCGCCTCAGCTTGCTTTAACTTGGAGTCTTCAATGGCGTCATTGGCAGAAGTCGCCTCGACCTTTGCTTTCTTTAGGGCCGACTCTGCATCGTTGGCCCTTTGATGATATTCTTTATTGAGACCCTGTAGTCGCCTTATCTCCATCCGTGCATTTAAAAAGAAGTCCTGAAAGTGAGCTTACAGGGCGAGCCCAGCCTCCATCATGTCGACTATATCACAGGTCTCAGCATACGAGGAGTATTTGTTAGTTCAGTACTTATGTTGAATCCTCACAGCCCCCTGGACCTCAGCAGGAAACATCTCCATTACCGTAGTGGCTATCCCGTCAGACTTCCCACCCAAAAGGTTTTGAGTCTTTCCTTCAGAAGGGACATTCATGGCCTCCCTGCCCCGACTTCACTTCATAAGCTCATCTCCTCTTCAACATTTCCTCCACATCGACAATTTTTATGGAGGAGATGGGCTCTGCCTCAATGGGGGGCGATGAAGTGATTTCCCAAGAATTGTCTGTCGCTTCGGTGGAGGAGGAGGCTCGTAGCTCTTCATCTGAACCAACCTTCTCTTTTAAGGCCTGTCTAGTGAAGTCTCGGCCTCATTCTCATTTTCTCCTTTCTTCTTTGGAGGAGGCAGTGGGTTCGTCTTCGAAAGGCAAGCCAGCTTGTTACACTGGTTCTTGTAGGTTGAAGAAGTAGAGCTCAAAGGTTTCTTATTTATCGCCTCTCCCAGGGGTCTCATGAAGAACGTGTCAGGCTTGACATATTCCTTCTTATCGTGCTGACCTATAAACAAAAGACGAACCTATGAGTAACTATCCTAAAAACTCAGCAAAATTGTTAAAATAAATAGCTAGAGGCTGTTTCTACCTTTGGTAGCCAACAGTTGATGTGTGACGAAGAGGTTTTTCTTTCCAAGCATATTCTTAAAATACTTCTTCTTTAAGGGCAGCTCCTAGATAATCGCCCACTCAGAAGGCTCTAGCTTGAATCGATCGATTGCAGCTGCATAAAACGTACAATTAGAAAAAGGAAATAAGAAGGAGCGAAGAAGCACAAAACAAAATAATATAGGCCAAGGCTAGACTCACTATACTTTTTGGTATTAGGTCACCACGGTTATTTTCGGGACTGCATCTCCCTCTACTATTTGCCAGCGACCCCTAATCTAGAACCAAGAAGACTTTATGTTCTTAATGGAAGTTAGAGTCCCCAAATGAAAGGAGAATGCGGGCCCCATGGGTATATACAATACCACCCCTTGCAATCACTCTCCCAACTAGAGGCTTGGGGTTGAAAAATGGTTTAGAAAACATGGAGAGGCATGTCCTCGCCAAGCATGACCTCCTTCCAAAGAAGAAAGGCCCCTGCCAATTGGCTCCATGCATTTGGCACTAGTTGGGTAGGAGCTAGATTATAGTGCCTAAGGATGTACCTAAAGAAGGGGTGAAGAGGCAGCTTCATCCCCCACTCAGAATCACCTCACTCACTACCACACACCCTTCCCTAGAAAACAAGCCCTCTCCTCAAGGGTCGGGACGAACATTTCCATAGTATCATGAATCCTACATCTCTCCCCGAAGGTTTCTAGTTCGCTTTCTTGAATGTTACTCGCCCACAAAGAGCCCATCACCTAATGCTATAATCTATGGGCCCTACTACATCGTCCACGCACTGTGAGGGGCCCCATGGCCTCCATGATCCTATCAGTAGGAATTACGGGAGGTAGACCCACCTCGGCACATATCAATGCCATATCAACACCCTAGGGGACCTTCTAGCCATACCTTTTCTGGAAGAAGAGGCCATTTTATATGATTAGGAATCTTGGATACTTACACAAATTTTCGTCACCAGGAAAGGGGATAAGGTGCTCAAGAATCTCAGCGAATTTTCAATACTTGTGGGTTTAAATTTTTGCGAAGTAAAGAAGAAAGAGAGGGTGGGGCTTTGACCTGTCCATAAATCTCATAACAAGTACCAAAAGATTCATAGTGAACTTCGATGAGACTTTCT
>CAIGRK010392322.1:0-10707 GCA_903798315.1 Fraxinus greggii | reverse complement strand
AAGAGCAGTGGAAATATGTGGAAGTGTAATGATACGATTATCTAAGGCTTCCCGAATAGAATGACAGTCTACTTCAATATGCTTAGTACGCTCATGGAAAACATGATTAGCATCGATTTGAATGGCACTTGTGTTATCAGCATGGAGTGGAGTAGGAGCAGATTGAGAAAAACCAAGGTTCGCCGAAGAACACGAAGCCAAATAATCTCAGAACAAGCAGCAGACATCGTCCGATATTCAGATTCAGTAGATGACTTCGAGACACGAACTTGTTTCTTACTTCTCCAAGAGATCAGAGAAGGACCAAAAAACATGCACCACCCCGTGATAGATCGTCGAGTGTCAGGACAACCAGCCCCATCTGCATCACTATAGGCACTAAGACAAAGAGAAGAAGCGGCTGGTAAAAATAATCCTTGGCTAGTTGTGCCTCGAAGATAGTGAATGATAAGACGAACGACAGCTAGATGACGATGACGTGGAGTGTGCATAAACTGGCTAACCTGCTGGACTGCTAAGGAAATATCTGGTCTTGTAATCGTCAAATAATTCAAACTCCCCACCAGTTGACGAAATACAGTAGGATCAGATAGAAGATCACCCTCCCCACTACTATAATTTGTATTTATTTCTAGAGGAGTATCCACAGTAGATGAATCTTGAAGACCGGATTGAGCGTGTATTTATGTTGATTCAGGAAAATACCAGAGGAATCAGTGTGGACTTCCAACCCTAAGAAGTATGTAAGAGATCCAAGATTTTTCATATGAAACGAGGCCTAAAGATGCTGTTGTAGACGTGTAATCAAATCAGAGTCCGTCCCAGTAATAATTATATCATCAACATAGACAAGAAGAATAACAATACCAATAGAGCTCTTGCAAAGAAACAAGGAAGAGTTATATTGGCTCTGCTGAAATGAAAAGTGAAGCAATGTAGACCTAAATTTGTCAAATCATGCTCGTGGAGCCTGTTTCAGCCTATATAATGAACATTTTAACTTACAAACTTCTGAGGATGAGGTGGAGGTCAGACCAGGAGGTAGTGTCATGTAAACTTCGTCTTTGAGATCACCATGGAGAAAGGCATTTTTGACATTCATTTGATGAAGCGGCCAATCTTGAGAGGCAACAATAGAAATAAATGTTCGCACCGCGGTCATCTTAGCGACCGGAGCAAAAGTCTTCTCATAATCCACACCATATTCTTGTTTATTTCTGAGAGTAACCAACCGTGCCTTATATCGATCCAAAGTCCCATCAGAGCGTAGTTTGATTGAGCAAACCCACTTGCAACCAATGACTTTAACATTCTCAGGACAATGTACAACATCCTACGTATTATTGTCCTTAAGTGTACGAAGTTCGTCTGCCATCACCTCCTGCCAACATTTATGTTTTACTGCCTCAGAATACCTTATAGGTATGGGAATGGATGACAAAGTAATATGAAGAGATGTATGAGAAAATCCATACCTATCAGGAAGACGAGTCAGTCTGGTAGAACGGCGAAGATTATTGTCTGAATCCAGCTCATTCATGGAAGATAATGTCTGTGTAGTCTCAAATGGCGGGTCAGGCTCACGAAGAGGCAAAGTTTGGCGTCGTCGTTCATACACGAATCCAGGTTTGAGCCGTTCAGGAGTAGAAGACAACTCATCAAAGTGTTGAAGAGCATGTATCTTTGGTAAAGGCTCAACATGAGTGGGAAAGAAATATTGATTGTCGAAGAAAATCACATGACGAGAGATACGAAATCTATTAGAGCATGGATCATAACAAACATAGCCTTTATGAGAAACACTATAACCCATAAATGCGCATTTAGCANGGGTCAGGCTCACGAGGAGGCAAAGTTTGGTGTCGTCGTTCATACACGAATCCAGGTTTGAACCGTTCAGGAGTAGAGGGCAACCCATCAAAGTGTGGAAGAGTCTGTATCTTCGGTAAAGACTCAACTTGAGTAGGAAAGAAATATTGATTGTCGAAGAAAATCACATGACGAGAGATACGAAATCTATTAGAGCATGGATCATAACAAACATAGCCTTTATGAGAAACACTATAACCCATAAATGCGCATTTAGCAGATTGAGCAGAAAGTTTGTTGCCTTCATGAGGAGGTAAATGAACAAAACATACACAGCCAAAGGTATGCATGTCAATGTAGTTTGGATGCTTATGATGCATGCGATAATAAGGAGTTTCAAATTTCAGGACACTTGAAGGCAATCGATTGATTAAATAGACTGCAGTAGATAAAGCCTTGACCCAGAATTTAGGTGGAACTGAGGATTCAAGTAATAATGTACGACCATCATCTAATAGATGACGATTCTTTCATTCAGCAACACCATTTTGCTCAGGTGTATAGGGACAAGAACGTTGGGAGACAATCCCTTTTTGATGAAGGAAATCATGAAACTTTATAGACATATTCTCCACTTGAATCGTGGGATCTGGCTTAATTGCCTAGAGATAGTGTCTTTTTAAGGAAAATGTTGGAGATCGTAGAGATGACTGCTACAACACAATCGGAGGAGATTGTTCGAACCCAACAATTGTTCGAACCCAACAACCTGGGGAATTGCAAAATATCCAATCTGCATATAGACTGGATGGAAAAAAGTACCTTAAATGGTCTCAACTTGTTCGCACCGTGCTAAAAGGAAAGGGAAAGATCAGCCATCTCACAGGTATGGAACCGAAACCAGAAGATCCTCGGTTTGGAGATTGGGATGAAGAGGATTCCATGATTATGGCATGGCTGTCGAACTTTATGACTCCTGAAATCAGTGATACATGCATGTTCTTGGCTACCCCCAAGGATATGTGGGATACAATTCAACATACTTATTCTAAGGCTAGAGAAGTAGCCTAAGTATATAAAGTTAAAGTGAAGACAATTGCTACAAGACAGGGGAGTAAAACAGTTACTGAATATGCCAATCAATTGAAATCTTTGTTGCGAGAACTTGATCATTATAGGGTGATAAAAACCAAATGTCCTGAGGATGCAGCTATTAGAAAGGAAAGATAAGAGTCTATGATTTTCTTGTTGGACTTAATCCAGAATTTGAATCCAGAATTTGACCAGATGAGAATCCAGATTCTTGGCAAGCAGGAAATTCCATGTTTTAATGAGGTGGTAGCATTAATTCGAGGTGAAGAAAGCAGAAGAGGCCTGATGCTTGAACTACAGAGCATGGATAGCTCTGCCATGGTGGCAATAATTAGGCCATGAATGTGGAAAGAGCACCAGCTGTTGAAAATGGAAGGTTTAGCCAACCAAAAGCTTAGAACAGTGATTACAAGGATAGCTTGTGGTGTAATTATTGTAAGACAACACCTCATACTCGTGAAAAATGTTGGAAGCTTCATGAAAAACCCCCAAGCTGAGAGTGGGGACAGAAAAGAGAACAGTCAATGAATAATGGACAGGCCCATATTGCTGGGATACAGTTGATTGAAACAGCACCACAGGAGATAGGAGGTCTCAACCGGGAAGAGATTGAGGAAGTGAGATCTCTTATTGGCAACCATGACAAACCTTCAGGTACTTGTTCATTGGTGTATTCAGGTGAGTTTCCATCCTCTATTGGATTAAATGTCTCTGGTATAACCTTTGCAAACTCATGGGTTATGGACTTGAGAGCAACTGATCATATGACCCATTCACCTAAATTTTTTTTCACATATACCCCATGTCCAAGCAGTAGGAAAATTGCCACGGCTGATGGTTCCTTGACCACTGTAGCAAGTGTAAGAGATGTCAAAATAAACCTTAAAAAATGTTCTCCATGTCCCTAGATTGTCCACAAATCTTGTTTCTATCCAAAAACTTACTCAATATTTATGTTGCAGTGTTATTTTTCATCATAGTTATTGTGTATTTCAGGACGGGGATTCAGGGAAGATGATTGGACAAGCTAGAGAACGGGATGGACTCTACCATCTCGAAACACCTTGCTAATCAAGCATTACCAAGGGCAAATTACCTCAGTCTTTTGTCTCCGAGTCTTTTTCATCCAATAAGAAGAAAGTTTGGCTTCACCATAGCCGACTTGGACATCCATCATTTAGAGTCATTAGAATTCTGTTTCCTTCTTTATTTAAAGGTCTAAATGTTGAAAATCTTCACTGTGAAGTATGCGAACTCGCTAAACACAAACGAGTACCTTTTCCAATTAGTAATAAAAGAAGTTCTATTCCTTTTTATCTTATTCACAGTGATATTTGGGGTCCTTCCATTGTTCCTAATGTTTCAGGGGCAAGATGGTTTGTTTCATTCATTGATGATTGTACTCGTGTTACTTGGATATTTTTACTCAAAACACAAATCTTAAGTTAGTATTGTTCTCCCAAATTTTTGTTCCATGATTAAGATTCAATTTGGAGTTAATATCAAAAGGTTTAGGTCGGATAATGTTAAGGATTACTTCAACCAAGTCCTATCTCAATACTTTTAGACGGAAGGAATATAAGATGAGTCATCTTGTGTTAATACCCCACAATAAAATAGAGTAGCGGAAAGGAAAAATCGTCACCTTCTTGAATCAACCCGAGCTTTCATGTTCCAGAAAAATGTGCCTAAATCCTTTTGAGGGGAAGCGGTTCTTACAGCGATACATCTTATAAATCGTTTGCCTTATAGAGTCTTGGGATTCAAAAGTCCAATGGAAATACTCTCCACATTCTATCCTAACCTACACACTACAAATAATCTTGTTCCTAGGATATTTGGGTGCGTGTTATTTGTCCATGGTCAAAATAGGGGAAAGTTGGATCCAAGGGCGTTAAAATGCGTCTTCGTCGGGTATTCTTCGACTCAAAAAGGGTACAAGTGTTACCACCATCCATCAAAAAAATTCTCTGTCTCGGTGGATGTTACTTTCAATGAACAAGAGTCATATTTCACCACTCATCTTCAGGGGGAGAATTCAAGAATAGAAGATAGGGATCCGTTTTTCCTCGATCTACCGTCATTTTTCGAGTCCAAATCAGTTTCAATTTCCTCGCCTTGTTTCATTGTGTCAAATCCTATACTTCATATCTCTGAATTTGAGTCCAAAAATCCCCAAGAGAATATAGATTCCGCTAGTGAGAATGAATGTGAGATTTGGCAAGGGCAAGGTGTTTTCAAGGAAAAAGACAGTTGTCCTTGAATCTGTGCAAGTTCAAGACTCCAACCCAGATCCTGAGAATAAGGTGACAATTTCTAATCCTTCGTTGCAAGCTGAAATTGAATCCCATGTGATTAATAATGACCAGGACCTTCCCATTGCTATTAGGAAAGGAACTAGAGTGTGTACAAATCGACCTTTATATCCTCTTGCACATTTCTTGTCTTTTAAAAAAATTTCACCATCTCATTTAGCCTTCCTTGTTAGCTTAAATACTGTTACCATTCCTACCTCCTTATCCAAGGCATTATCCAATGAGAAATGGAAACAAGCCTGAATGTGGAGATGGAGGCGTTGGAAAAAAATAAAACTTGGGAATTGGTAAAGTTGCCGGTGGCAAAGAAACTAGTGGGGTGTAAATGGCTCTATACAGTGAAGTATAGAGCAGATGGATCAATAGAAAGATACAAGGCAAAGTTGGTGGCCAAGGGTTACACCCAAACCTATGGAATTGATTACCTAGAGACATTTGCTCCGGTTGCAAAGATGAATACTATTAGAATCTTGTTGTCATTAGCAATTAATTATGGTTGGGAGTTGCAGCAATTTGATGTCAAGAATGCATTCTTACATGGAGAATTAGAGGAAGAGATTTATATGGAGGTCCCACCAGGTAATGGGAACAATTTGGCTGCTCATACTGTGTGTAAGTTAAAGAAAGCCTTGTATGGACTTAAGCAATCACCACGGGCATGGTTTGGAAGATTTACAAGAGTCATGGTGGCCATTGGATATAGACAAAGCCAAGGAGATCACACGATGTTCATTAAACATTCACCTTCAGGGGAGTCACAATTCTCTTGGTATATGTCGATGACATAATAGTGACAGGGGATGATAATATGGAAAGACAAGTTCTAAGTCAGTGTTTGGCTAAAGAGTTTGAGATCAAAATGTTAGGGAGTTTGAAATATTTACTTGGGATTGAGGTAGCTCACTCTAGACAGGGCATTTTTATTTCCCAACAGAGGTATGTTACCGATCTCCTCAAAGAAATAGGCATGACAGTATGTAAACAAGCAATTACTCCAATAGACCTGAATTTTAGACTTGGAAATGCAGAGAAAGATGCTGCAATAGACAGGGAAATGTACCAACGGTTGGTAGGAAGACTCATTTATCTATCTCACAAGCAGCCGGATATAGCGTATGCAGTGAGTTTGATTAGCCAGTTCTTACATATTCCTAAAGAAGTTCATTTACAAGCAACCAACAGAGTGTTACAGTATCTCAAAGGAAATTCAAGAAGAGGAATTTTGTATAGAAGAAACTCTGGACTAGTACTTGAGGCATTCACATATGCTGATTATACAGGTTCAGTGGTTGATAGAAGATCTACATCTAGATATTGCACTTTCCTAGGAAGCAATCTTGTCCCTTGGAGAAGTAAGAAAAAAAATGTGGTAGCCAAGTCAAATGGGATGGACCTATGAAGCTTTACTGTGATAACAAATCTGTTATTAGCATTGCATACAACCCAGTTCAATATGATAGAACTAAGCATATCAAGATAGACAGATACTTTATCAAAGAAAAGTTGGACCGTGGATTGATCTACACACCCTACGTGTCCACTGCAGGTCAATTATTTGATGTGTTTACAAAAGGACTGAACAATACAATGTTTCAGACACTTGTATCCAATTTGGGAATGTAAAATCCCTGGTCACCAGCTTGAGGAGGAGTGTGGAAAATAATATGTATTATTTAGTTTCATGTGTAGTTTTAAAATAATATAAATCCTAGGACTCTAAATCCCTGATTTTGTGGGATTGGGTAAAGTATCATCCCTGATTAGGTGGGGATATTTATTTGTTTCCTTTTTAACTTGTTGACCTAGCCTATAAAGGTCCATGTCTTGTAACTGAATGATATAAAGAAAATTTATTCTCATTTACCCACATTTAATAAATGATTTTACTGAATTAAGTATCAAGAAAGAGATGAGAACCTTGATGAATATGATGATTTTACAAGTTTGATTCAATCAATCAAAATTTTTAATATGAATAAGTAGACAAAATATATGCAATATAAGTTCGAAGATCTTTTTAAAAATATTTCTTATTTATGAGTATAATAAAAATAAATTAAGTTCAAAAAGAGAGATGAAAAACTTATGAAGATGATCATTAAAATGTTTAAATCAATCAAAAAATTTTATATAAAGAAATAAATTAAATGAATGGAAATGTAAGTTTAAAGAGAACTCTCAAAAGAAATCTCACTTTGATACTCTTGAAGAATGTTATAATGAATGCAAGAAGTAGATGTATTTATAGAGTTCAAAACGTCAAAAAAATGTGAGTTCGGATGACTCGTCCGGTTGACCGTCTTTTCTCTGGATGACCGATATAATCATTTGTACAATAAAAATCAGAGGTCGAAACGGTCAAAATTTAGACCGTTGGAAACTTTCGGTCGATCACCCCTTTTAGCCGGTCGACCGTCTGGCAGTTTCGATCTTTTTACGTTTTGACCCGTTTGATCTTACTCGAAGGTATTGAAGGCTATGGACTTTTGTAAAGTATTTTTAACTAAATTTTTAAGATAAAAGCTATTTTTCAAGTTCAAATATCATTTTAAAAGTCATTTTTATATTTGATCAAAACATTGCATTAGAATGACTTGTAATGAACAAAATTGTTTTTAATATATAAAAGGGTTTTCAATTTAAGCATTCATTATCATATATCAAGGTACTAATACCTTTACACTTTATCTAAGAAATCAAGTCTTTGTTCTGCTTGAAGTGCTCGAAGTTTGGCTCTTAAATTTTGGAATGTGTGACTTCGATTTTAAACTCCTCCATGAGTCCGATTTGTGACGATAGTTTTTGATCTTTTGACGACCATCGATCAATTTTCCATCGTATATTTTGAAAAACTATAATCACCTAATTCATTTGTTAGTAAACAAGATTAACTTATCTGTTATGCTCAAAATTTTAAGGTTATAATCAACCATAGGTTACATTCAAAAAGTCTTCAAAAGCGTCCAATAATCAGCAAAAGAAAAAGTGTCCTTGCTGGAGAAGAATTTGAAACGAAAAATATACCCTTGCCGCGATTGTATGGAGCGGGTGCCCAGTTGAAAACTGAGTGATAGCCCAAGCACATTAATTCTTCCCTACTTTTGAAACTTCAAGTTGAATGGTCACCTGACTATTAATTGGGCGGGTGCCCACTTATAATAAATTCCAAATTTCACTTTTTAGTCACTTTCTTCATTCTTTCTTCTATTTTGGTCATCTACTATAAATTATGCCTATTTTTATCCTTGACATTCTTCTCATGTGCACATTAGTCCTCAAAACCTTCCATCCAATAATCAATTCAACCCTATTTCATTTTCAATTGTGTATGAACGGGTCCAGAACTGAAACAAGAGAACTTCAATCCAAGTAAAATAAAATTTAACATTTTGACAACATAAAAAGCTTAGTAATTTGGCTCGAATAAGTACACAAAGCGTACTTATCAACACCCATAAAGTAAAATAGTTGTTTGTTCTCGAACAAAACAAAACTTATGTATAAACCATATTACTATCCTAAAACAAATAAAAAATAACATACTCAACGTTCTGCTTCCCATATATCTTAGGTTCAAATTTAAGTTGCACTTTAGAAAGGTCCAAACAAAATTCAAAATAATTTTTTACTTATTCAATACTTGACTTCCAATATGTGTGATTAGCCAACATTGAACTTACACCCATACTGGAACACAACCAATCTAGTGTTGTTGATATACTTACAATCGCAATTCTCTTGTGGTTAGTGTTTCCTCACATCTCTCATGCAAGATCACTCCTAATGTGTTTATCTCCAATCCCAAGGTATTTCTAGCACATGTGAGTTTCTAAGAATCATTATAATGCATTTTTCACACAAAGTGATCCGAATTAGATACTTGTACTCATATAGGAGAGATGGTAAGTATTTCTCAAAGTCACACTGCCAGTCGCTAGAATTCAAATATCAAAGTCCCTACTAAGCACATCTCGCTTTTGATAATCTAAATCTCTTTTTTTTTCATTATTTTTGACATTTCCAGTGCAAGACTTCTCCCTATTAAGCTTTTTAAATGATATCTGTAGCGAGTTTTAGACTGACGACTCTCAAATCAGATGTCTATAGGGCACCAAGTTTTAGATACCTTTAAAGTTTAATTACTCAAGTCATAAAGGCTACGAAGGGAAGTATACGATGTATAATACTCTCTTTTCTTCGTTTTTATATCTTATGTGCAAGACATCTTTCCATTAAACTTTCTAAATGCCTCCTATAATGAGCTTGGCCAATGATTCCCAAGTCGGATGACTATAGGGTACCAGGTTTTTAGATACCCTCATAAGCTTAATCATTCGAGTCATGAAAACTCAACGAAGAAAGTATAAAATGTATCATATTTTCTATTGATATGGAATTCAAATTTTAAAAATAGTCGGTGCCCGTTTTAGACTCCTTAACTTAAATCCCTTCAACCAAAGATCTGATCCAAGAACTCCAAAACCATCACACACTCCCAACACAAATTGATTTTTAGTTGTTTGGTTTCTATGTTAAGGATTTGGGGATTCTATTCAAACCTAGGTCAATAACACCAACAATTAAGTCCATAAAATCAAACCGTGTCCAAACAAAAGTAATAAGTCAATAATGGCTATGTGCATATGTAATCAAGTCTAAAATGGATAAGTACTCAAGTAAAAACACATATTATAGTGTTGTCCGGTATTTTAGCTAAAGCTGTACTCAATTCAAACGAATAGATATCATCATCAGCGGTAGCCATTCAACTCTAAACCAGAAACTATTTTTGGATTTTTTGAAAAAAATTCTAAAATACTTTTTTAAAAAAATTAAATGGTTATAAGACCAGATTAGCAGTTGAAAAGCAAATATTTATCCTAAGTATCCTACTTAGCCCACCTCAAACTAAAAATTACATTGTCCCCAATGTAAAAGTAAAAAAATCAAAATAAAGGAGTAAGAATCAAAATCTCCCCAAGGCTAGATGTAGATAGGTAGAATGATCAGGGTAGTCTAGGTAGAATGATCAGGCTAGTCTGGTTGGTAGACATCATGACAAACACAACTTTTCCTTATTGCTAAGCTTTAAATTTCTATATCAAGAATTCAAAATAAATATTAGTGATAGCATATATGGTTTAAATATTTGCAATGAATTCACATCAACAAGAATTTCAATCTTCTAACTTTTAGAAAAACTATCTAACAGAGTATGGATTCCTGCAAAAATCCTATAACTAGGAAAAGACAAGTCTTTCAAATTGGTTTGGAGATTGAAATCTAGGTGCAACATTAATAAAACATATCATATCGATGTAAGCCCAATATAATGCTAGAATATCAAAGATGAGCTTAAGTATAATGAACTCAATAAGAAAAAATACCTAAGTTACTAATGCAATTCTTAAAATACTACCTAAAATGTGTTAAAAACAACTTAAATGCTTGATTTCCTAAATTAATGCAATACCTAAAACTACTTGTAATG
>CAIGRK010392279.1:0-12338 GCA_903798315.1 Fraxinus greggii | reverse complement strand
GGACAAAGCTAAAGTAAGTAAAAGAATTAGTTAAAAAGGGTATGTACCACTTGATACACACATCAAATCTTGATAAAACAATGGTGGTGGTGACATTTACCATGTCCTTGATTGGACATGCTGGTGTTGTCAGCTCTAACCGAAAAGAAACCTGAGAATCAATGTATAAAAGTTGAATGAGGACATCAGTTATCATGTACTTATCTTGGAATTTATCCCATCTAATTTCTAAACAACCTCTCCTAATGCCTTGTTCACGATAAGGTCCTTCACAAATCCACAAGAGACAATGTCTGTACCAAAGTCTGGATCTATGATCTGAGACAGAGATTTTAGCACATCAATCTCAGCTGTTTGACTTGATACTGCTGAAGCAGAAGCTGCAATTAAAAGTTTGATAAGAACAACTTTACATTAAGCCAAAAATGTCTTAATGACATATAAAGTGTAGGAAAGATAATATGCTATGAGTATCATGGCTATTTCTTATTGGTCAGCATGGCTTGCAAAAATGGTGATATGACAACCACAGAAACATAATTTAAATGTTTCGCCGTCCAAGGATATTTAATTTAGGCCCCGTTTGTCTCTCATTATTCCAAATCATTATTTGCTACAGTAAGATTCTCCACCACACATTCACCCAATAAAATATTCTACACACAAACCAATAAAGTTACTTTAAATTTCAACCACATTCTCCAAAAATACTATTCATTACTCCATTTCTTCTACAATAATGGGAGACAAACACACACTTAACGATTTTACAAAAACAAGCATGAGTACTGCTCCTACATAACTATGAGCTACATGGCCATTTTCTATTTGTCTGGATAACTTCGAAAAAAATATTGGTAATACATATTGGCATATTGCTTTAATCACAGAAATGTTGTAATAGCATGATGCCCTACAAGGGCATTTATTTTAATTAGCGCATAAAAACAGGCATAGGTATAGGACTCCAAACATTGTTGTCAAAATCTAGGTTCAGCTCTTGGAATCTGGCACCAAAAAATATCAAACCAATTGTGACTCCAGTCTAGATTCCTAAGGATCTTAACTTTCTCATTGGACATCTAATATCGTAGAAACAAGTGTTTGTGATAATTGTTTCCTCCTTATATAACTAGTTCCAACCATGTTGCCTCCGTTGGTAAGATCACCGGGAACTTAAACTTCTACCCAGTATAGCTGTTTATAAGCAAAAATTTCTAACAAGATTGAGACTTAAAATTAATATTTTCTATAGAAAAATATGTCTTTGTTTGATCCCCATTATTTCCAAAATACATTTTTTCTCTCTTATTTTCCACTACACATCTTCAATAAAATAATATTACACGCAAAACCAAAATTTTTCCTTATTTTTTAACTACACATTCTCCATCAAAATACTATTTCAATATGCACTTTCATCCTACAAATGGGGCTCAAACAGGCTCTATATATATACACTTTCTAAATTCAAGCCTATATGCGTATTTCTGGAATGTAATCTCCTCCATGTCAATAGAATTTTCATTTTTCACCACCATCTAGATTCAACCTTTTCATAAAAATGAAATGCCAGTAACGTCCAACAGCAGGATTCGGAAAGTTATTGTAATGGTCCATAAAAAATTTCCCTCTCTTGACCAAAATGAAGAAAGTAATACCCATTTTCATTTCAGTAAACAGAGGAATCTAAGACTAACACCAAAATTGAATTTTGTGAGGGAAAAAATGTTAACTAACAACCATTTCCCTTCAAATCTCGTTTTGAGATATACCCTAGAAACTCATACAAACCTTCAAACTTGTAAGGAGCTTGAATACAAATATTTTGAATTCACGTTTCTGTTTAGTGCTCTGCAGTAACAACTCAAAATTTTCTTCATATTGCAGCACTAACCAGTATATGAAACTTGTGCATATAATCCAATTGCATTAGTCAAATTCTACAAATGGGTTTTCATTATTATGTAAATTGAATTTGTTTGGAATAAAAAGTCCACCTTGAATAGAAGCAGCTTTAGGTGTGATTGAGCTCCGCGCTGAATCTCTAAACGAAACCCATGCAGGCCATTCATGTCCTTGAGATGGAAACAAGAAATTAACAGAAAATCGAACAAGAGATTCACCGGATACACTACATATATCGATCCTGAATATAATAAATATGAAAATTCGGGCAAATAGGAGTTTCAATTCAATCTATGTGCAGTATAAACTGCATATAAAGCGCAAAACTTACTTCCTCCGGGTTGTGAATTCGAGAAATGAAATGGCAAAGTGGAAGAGCATGGAGCGCGAAGAAGCTGCATTTTAGTGCATACAATTGCGTATTTTCACTTTCTCAGTTCACATGTGTGTTCGTGCGTGGAATTGAGGAATAAGGTGAGGTTTTCGGAGAGTATTTTGAGCCTCATGTCCCATATCTATAATCTCGTTTCAGAATGGGATAAAAATACACATTTGGTCCTTAATGTTTATTTATATTCTAAATTAGTCACTGAAGTTTACTAATAGTTTTCAATTCGTTCATTTTGTTAGTTAGGTTAACTTGAAATCTTATTTGTAGACCATAAAAATTGATGTGTACTACGAAATTACCTTAGGTCAACTTCATCTAAAAGTTCTTCTAACTAAACAAAGTTCTAAAAAATTATCGAGCATATTCAAAAGTAACTTCTTAGTCTTAAAAATAATTTTTGACTTTTCAAATATCTTGTCAAACGAGCCCTTAATCTCATTGCTAACCAAGCCCTAGACTCTGTTTGATGCACATTATTGAGTGGAGAATGCATTTTAAATAGTGTTTTGATGGAAAATACGTTATTAAAAAATAAGAATTTTCTTTTTGAATTTGCATGTAATATTATTTTATTGAAGAATGTGTGGTTGAAAATGAGTTTTGAAAAAAAATGAATTTTTGTAAAAATGTGGATCAAACAATGGTGTTAATCATATAAAAAATGGAGCGGCGTAGCCATGAAACTTGTTTTTTTGCTTATAATTGATTTAATGCTTATTTCACTGTAGTTCAATTTGTTTCAATCGAATAACTACGCTAAGTTTGTCTCAATCAAGATAATTTCGTCCAATTTCACCATTATTTGATGTCTATGTCAGTGATTTTATATGTTCAAACGACGAAATCAAATAAAGATACAATAATTTAAAATGTAGTTACTCGATTGCAAGATGTAAATTTTAGCATAAAAAATCCACCTATTTAAAAAGAAAAATCAGAAAATGATATGCCAATTTCATATTTCACTATATCAACAATGTTACTTTCAAATATATAAATTACTATTTTTTCCCACATGAATGTCACATACGAGCCACATCAGAAACACAACTCACGTGTCTCATATTGAGCATGTCATCACGAATTAGTCAAACGATCTTGTGAACCCATATATGCCTTGTCGAGATTTCTTCATTGAGGCAAAGCTCGTAACCGAGCTCGCCAATGAGAAAATGTCAACCAAAGGCGGATCATGTCTTAGTAAACCTCGTGGCTAGATGAAAACGATGAGAACCTCGTCATTATCCCAAGTTAAACGGTGAACATATTTGCTTATGCAAAGCCAAAGCATAGCTAGTAGTCTTCTCTTTTTTTTCTTTTTTCTTTTTTTTGTCTCAAATAAAGGAACACTAGGATTTTTCTGGCACAAGGTTAGAGGCCATCTATCACGTGAGCTAAAACCGTTAAAAATGCAAAGAGCATCAAACAAGAATAAGTTTTTGACAATAATCTTACCAATGAGTGAAAGACACATGGCACCAATTAGTGAGCGAAAAGTGTTGAGAAATATAAAAAGGTTTAAAATACTCACAACCTTAACTTTCTTATAAATGCTCCTTGTAACATGAAGAAAAAGCTTTGAAAATCAAACATCTAGCCAAATCTCTATCCATTTTATTTCTCTTCCATACTCGTTCTTATTTCTAACAAACTAACTTGACTATCTAAGTGTAAATGGCAGTCGACTCATCCTTTTGGATGGCTACCTCTGCAAGATGACACTGCTACGTGTGCAAGTTATAAAACAAGTGAACCAGAAAGTGTTTATGATCTATTTACATCTTAATCCTATTAGATATTAACTAGAAAAGAAAGCCATAACGATGACAAAAAAAAGTACAACGGATCGCCATAATATCGAGACATAATTTAGGTTGGCCATTCAGTACTATTGAGGATAAAGAATATTTTTATTGTAACATCTGAAATAGAAATTTCTTTTAGCTTCTTGGAAGAATGAGAAGGCACATTTTAATGCAACTGCATGTTGCTAATGCTTTCTAGCTAGCAAGGTTCATAATCAGGTGGAGCCACACTTGCATGCATAAGACGAATAATCTCCTAGCCTTTTTTAACTTGTCTACTATGGAGGCATTATCACATGGACCAACCTGGAGAAAATAACATAATTCGACCATCCAATAATGAAGCTACAGGTGTAACTTCAATAATTAATAGAACCATTTACCCCTCGTTATCCTTGATAGAGTAAATTTCATCTACAGTCAATCAACTTTGAGCAAAATCTCAATTGAATTGTTAAACTTTAATGTGAATCGATGGGCATTGAAGTTTCATCGCTATATCACATTTTGTTATGTGTAGTCCCACAAATTGAAGCAAATTGCTTGATTGATTGTCATATCGATCGTGATGGCTCCTTATAATGATTGTCTGGTACACTTGTAGAAGCGAAAATGACAAAATAAAGACTGAAACTTTCGGGAAATGAAGTATTTGAACTCATGACGATGGGCCTTTAAGCTACTTCAGCTTGTTGGTCAAGCTGATACGCTCTCGTTAAAGCGGTTGTTAGCTCCAATAAAAGGTCAATGATTTTTCTTCTTCTTCCTTCGACACCGATAGATGAATTCAAAGACCAAAGCCATTGATTTCATTGTTGATAAAATCGTTTATGGGAACTCGATAATAGCACTGAAAGCACTTTGTGCATCTCCTGTTACCGATAAAAGCAATAGGTCTTGAACCAGTCCGACACATAATACGGTCCTATTGAGTAAGGCGAGAGCACTAAAGATTTAATTTTGGAAATGTCATTAATTAAACGGTTAAATTGCATATTTCTTTAATTTTGACGTTGTCTTGACATGGCATAGCAGTAAATTAGCATGTGATAGAGCAATTTAGTATAAGATTCGTAGCAGCGATATAAATACCAACCGAACAATTTCCATTGGTATGAATCACATTTTAATAACCCAATTGAGATTTCACAGAAAGTTCAACGATCGCAGATGAAATTTACCCTACTCGATAAGATGTCATATAGAGATGTCTTAGTTAATATTTACATTGCAGCAGACCTTGAGCCACCCATTGTCTTCTTTCATCGACAAGATTAATATATGTTTTCAGTTTTCGTAAGATGACCTAATTTATGAAAATGAAAAGGTGGTAATAAAATAATTTGTGGATTAATCTAAATTATAGATACTGACGAACTTGCTTAGATGCCTCCACTCATGTTGTGTGTTCTACTTAATTGTTAATCCAAAACTCTTTTTTTTCTCGAACTCGTTTTTAACCACATTCTCACAATAAAATATTTTAAACGTATACAAAAAATTATTTTTTATTTTTTAATTGCACATTTTTTTTATGATCGTTCAATGAAATCATAATTATAAGGATTTACATTATTCATAATAATCAATAATTTTTGTCTCCTAATACAAAATACGTGAACTTGAAACAAAAAACCTTGCACGATATTTTACACTTTACAACCTATTTTTGAAACACAAATAACTGGATTGGACCAAACTTGAACCGAACTCCTTTATGACTGTAGAACCATTGGTTCCATTTCCACTATTCTCAATGGAATCGATTCGGTCCAATTCTCTAGAAATTAAGATTTAACAACTAGATGCAACTCCAAATCTGAATAGATCTTTATAATGCTCGATATAGAAATAGTTGGCACGTTTATTTTGGACTCAAAAGCGTTTATAAATACATTTTTTTATATGCAAATTTATAATGGAAACTTTAGACATCAATTTTCACCAACACTTTTGACTTTAATGGCTGCTTTAGAAAATAATTTGGGCAGGTAATGTCACATGAGTCACGCCATCTTAGAAAATGGAACAATTCATATATTCCAACCGACAAGACATCATTAATCATTAAAATTCAAAATCTGGTTTGACAGATCATAGTTTAGGAGTGACATTTGTGTATTCCAATCCCCATTTGTTCACCATAGGAAAGTGGGTCTTGACTCATGGCTCTCTTTTACTAGCATTAGCTTCATTGGTTTCTCACATTATACATATATGTGTGTGTATGCTTTCTCATTGTCCTCCCTTTTACAAAGGACACAAATAGACCGCGGTGGGTGGTCGTGGACCTCGTGGTAAATTACAGTATCTCAAGGAGTAATCAGGGGATCGTTATGGGGAAGTTGAATTTCAGGAGGGTGTTGGACCGTATATGTTTTTCTTCTGGCTCTGGCTCTGGCTCTGGCTCGGGTTCCTGTCTTTGCATTAGTGCTAACTATGGGAACGAAGAAGAAGAAGAATTCGAAAAAAAGCCACTAATTGCAAAAACTGACGAAGTAGTTGGTCCATTGTTGAGACTCAAAGACATTATAGCTGGAACACCTTCTCTGGCTTTCCAACTTAAGCCTAAGGTACGTACCTATGATCGAATAAGCTACAAAAAAGCTACTTATAATCGTAACCAAACATGTTATTAGTTAAGCTAATGTTTTCTTTATGTTTTTATTTGTCTGTTACACTATATGTAGATGGTGGTTCTGAGAGTATCCATGCACTGTAATGGCTGCGCTAGAAAAATCGAGAAGCATATAGCGAAGATGGAAGGTACGTGTGCACACGGTACAAGATTATATTTATTTTAAAACATATCGTTTTGTCATATTCAAGAAATAAATTAATCAACGTAGTCATTGAATTGAATATTACTGAAATTAATCGAAAATATACGTACAGGGGTGAGTTCATATCAAGTAGACCTGGGAACGAAAATGGTGGTTGTTACAGGGGACATTGTTCCTTTTCAAGTATTAGAGAGTATTTCCAGAGTCAAAGCTGCAGAGCTTTGGGACGCTCCATCCACGTCCCCTCTTGTAATTACTTCACGTTGTTCATGAAAAGTTTGTACCCTGAGTTTATTTACTGCATTTCTGTAACTTTAATTCATCCGCCAACTTCTTTTTGCTGATGAATTGGTACTAATTGGCAACCAACTGGGGCATGTGCTAGCATGTTTTGTCAAATTTGGTCTTTACCAATTATGCCAAGTATTTAATTCATATAACAAGCTTTATCTTCTTAACATTCAATTTGATACACCGTCAATTTTTAAATATGTAACAATGGCGTACATCAAAAGAGTGTCTTGGCAACGAGTCTCAAAGTTAAGTCAATGAATATGGTGAAATTTACAAGAAAAAAGTAGAGAGTCGTAAGTTGCTTAGGAGAGCTCGCTTAATGCTTACACTCGTTTTAGTATGTACATATTCTTCTCCACATTAAGAGCTCGTGGTCATCACTTAACATATCCTTTCAAGAATGCCTTAATTGCAAGTAATTACTGAATAGACTCGACACCTGATTAGAAAATTTCATTGTTCAATCACTCAGATGATATTACATACAAATTTATCCTGTTAATTGCTTCTGAACATTCGAATATCGAGCTGGTCTCCATATCATGGTAGGGGCCGGTCTATGAAAGGGGTTTTCCACAAATATTAAGGATATCTGAGATTCAGAAGTATTGGACATGACACTATTATTGTCCAATCATTATTCAAGGGAAACCAGGTGAAGCTCCTAATACCATAATACTTGTGATATGTTACATAAAACTCTCTAGTAACTATGAACTAACTTAACATCAATGAATAGGTTGAAATAAATCCGTATCGAAAATTTGAGGCAATTATAGTACACTCCATACCTCTTAAAAGGGGATGGAAGTCGACGCATCAAGTCTAAGATACAAAAGCTAACCTATTTTTCTTCCGCAACTTCAACCAGCTTCCCACCAATGTATTTCTTGGTTACGGTTACTTGTTTCGGAGGTGCTGCATTCTCAGATTGAAATTTCAACCCGTTTGGTAGTTTTTGTGCCAACCCATTGATCCCAATTGGTTTAGGATCATCGGCAAGCTGTTTTATGAAGTTGTAGTGCTTCGTCATGCTGTTCAACTCTATTGGAGGAAAATCACTAGAAGTTTTAAGATGATTTCCACTTATTTTGAGTAAACCATTGTCATAAGACATCGAAACATTTCCATTCAGCAAATCTCGCAAAACATCAAGCTCGACATCCCCAGCTTCAATATCCCTTGACCATGAGCTTTGATCTCCATTTACTTTTCTTGGATCAAAATGACGTGGACTTACGATTTCTGCACTTATATCCTCTTCAAAATGGGGTACTAACTTGGATGAAGCCTGAAAATTACTGTCATATTGGTCGGAGACTAGATCTCCTTGCTTTATGGATTCAATGGACTGAATTGCTTCAGCAATAAGCATTCTGGTTTCAACCAGGGAAGCCTGAGCAAGAGGGCTATTCTTTACAGCAATTTCAAGGGCCGCTGCAGCCTTCTCAGCTTCAGCAATCAATAACCTGCAAATTGTTTTATCACACAGGATGCTCTGTTAATTTCCAGATTCTCCGTCATGACAAATTTCACATGCTCGAGTTCGATAAAAAGAATCGATTTTTTTGTTTAACAACGAAGAAACCAGAGAGTTCAAACTTTCACAAGATCCCTATCATTTAGCATAAGAGCATGGGCATAAAAAAGGCAAATTGAGTGGATTCCTTGTCCTTTTCTTTTACTTCTTTGCTTTATGATCTCCTTATTTCCTTCACAGATTCCTAGATTCACTGGAAGCAATATACACTAAACTACTAACACATGACAAAAGTAACGTGAGTGCTGATCTAAAGGTAAAACAAATATATAAAACGGCAACTTACTTTGCTCTAGCAACGGCTTCAACATTTTTGTTATCAGCAGCAGCTCTCTGTGCTCTGATATTCTTTAACATCTCCAACTTTGAACTTGCCAAAGGATCTTTGTACGGAGGTGTATTATTTCTCTTCAATCTAATTCGTAAAATTTCATTCTTATTCTCAGGCTTCGAAAGATTATCTTTCTCATTAACCTTCTTTTTAGGGGGGCTTCTTTTTCTGGTCTGACCACCTTCGCTTGGTTTTCTACGTGGCTTTCTTTCAACCCCATCTGGTATGCCATAAACTTTAGCCAGGGCAGAGCAAACCCGATTACGGTATGCCTGGTAGTACCAAATGAAACACAAAAAGAAAGAATATATAAGAAAATGATAGAACTGCTTTATAAAATTGCATGAAATATGTAAGACGAATCAAATCAGTGAGCATGAAATCATGGAAATCAAGCTACAATAAATGTATTCAAACTGAACACTAATTAGAGATGGGTAGCACTTGCTTTTTACACAGATCATTTTTAAATATCAATATAAGACTGTTTTAAGAAGAATTTATAAATAGATTGATAGATATGAGAGGTGGATAAGTGGATAAGTGAATAATATATGCATTGAAAAGTTTGGTTGAAAATGAAGTTTGACCGTGTACAAATGATCTATAACTCGTTTATAAATTAACAGAGGCTAAGATGTCATTTTAACCACAACCCAAACAATAGAAAGTAAAATTTGAAATTAAAAAAGTTTTTACTGGATCTGCCCATTTGGCAGAGATGGCCTCTGAAATCTTCCTCCTCTGCTCAGCGGACTTGGGTGCTCTCTTGCTTCCCTTTGGCCTTGGCATCCTTTTCCTCTGTTCAACACTCTGTAACCACTCCAGCTCAAGCTCTTCATTCAAAACCTTATATGAATCCCACTGCAATTCTTCCTCACCAAGAACACCCCTTCTGGCAGTATCAGCAATTAAATTCTGCCACTCATAGTAGCAAGTCTCCTGTAACATCAACTTCTCACGGCGCTTTTCCCACCCTAGTCGGACACCATCACCGATTCTCATCCTTGTTTCTTCACTGTACATTCAGCAAAGAAGAAATGTGGTGTAACAATGCAGAAACTGTAATTGAAGATCAAAATGTCCATTCTTCTAGCAAAACTTAAATAGACCACAGCCACAAGTAACCAATAGGCTTGAAAAATCCATAGAGTATAATGTCGTGAAACTTAAATGGCAAGTTTAAATAATCGATCAAAAGCATCAACAAACCATTAACAAAGAGACGATAACATTTTAGTGAAGTTGAGATTTAATGCAGTCCAGCAGATGGCGAGTTACAATGTGTCGAAAGCCAAGTCAACCAAAACTTTTAGCTACCTCCAATTTAATCGATCAGCATGCAGCTAGTCTACCTGAACAAGGTACTTCTATAATAATGAATCTATAATTGTTGCGTCTGAATTCTATCATAAATATAACAGTTGAGATAAGCAAAACCAGAAACGATCTCAAATGAAAATATATGACATAGAAAAACAAACCTTTGAGCATGCCCCAGGTTAGCTAACTTCATTTTGACCTGTGTACACTACACTTGTCAATGCAAATTACAATCTCAAAACACTGATAGTAAGGTAACAAGCAGACATTGCTATGTTAACGTAACGAATTTAAGATATGCCGGTGTTAGCTCATGATCAGAACTTGAAATGTTGCTCAACAAATTATTCAAGTTATTATAGGATTTAGGCGAGATTGATGATGAAGGAGAAAAGGATCACTTGATCACACACTACAACCCAGAAAAACCTAAATATATACATAGAGGTAATGGATGGAGTGATTTCAAGAACAATGATGAGGCATCTCACAAATATGCAAATACTGGTATAAATAGAGACTTCATGTTGAAGCAGTACAAAAAGCTTTTTAATCCCAGCGGTGCAGTTGAAAGCTTCAAGTCTAAACTAAGTTATCCAGCAAACGCTATAATTTCTATCATCTGACATAAGATGTGATTTCACAATACCCTGATCTTCATCATTTAAAATCTTAATCATCCGGATATTTTAGAATTTGTTTTGGGATTTGTGTAAAACTAGTTTCTTACATGACATCACCTTAGGATCCTGCATCGCAATCCTGGTTCTCTCTCTAATCCGCCGTCGGGTTTCTGCACATATTCAAAGCTCTTGTAATTATTCAAGTCTACCATAACACACTTTAAACATTTCAAAATCTTCGGAATAATTTTACCTGGACTGTGCTTCTTGCCTTTGTTCCAAGGCGTGTTCCCTTTATTTGCTTTGGAGATCCTCATCCGCCTCAACTTCTCTCTTTCATCTACTGTTGGGTCCTCACTTGAAGATTGTGGCTCATACATGGAGGAATTAAAGCTTCTTGAATCAATATCCATCCCCCAAGTGTTCTGATACTCTTTCACCTCTTCACTTTTCCGGGTTACACAAGTGGATTCAAGGGTAGCAACTGCCTTTATCATCAATCCACCCCGCCATACTCCAACACTCTCCAAGTTAAATTTTTTAACTGTTTCCCCAATACAGAAAGATTTCCAAGAAAATGAAAGTGCCAATCTCCTCTCATTGCCAGATACAAATTTATTACGAAACTGAATCTGAGACTTAACAGCTAATATATTGTTATGAAAACAAGAACAAGGGTGTGCAGTAGCAATATCTGCAAGATAATTTTCAACGTAAATTTCAGATTCATAATTGAGAGTTACTCCAATTCATATATCTAGAGTTCAAATCAGGTATCAAAAATGTATACTGAAACATAAAAGAATCTAAAATGCCACACCCACACAGCACATTCAAGATAGCCAAATTTATGAATTACCAGTAAAATACAAATAAAGTAAATGGTTTCCTTACCTAACAAAGGCATGGGGAGGTCATCCAAGCACACAGTAGAGTAGTGTTCAGATTAAAATACTGATTGTTGCGTTGAGTAGAGATTCCATCCACCCTCTGAAACTACTATATTAATACTATACTTGTTGCAATTTGCGTTTAGAGTGAAGAAATTAAGCACCGCGGGAAAGGAGATTTGGAAGAGCACCGCGGGAGGGAGAGGGAGAGCCACAATTCAGCGGTGTTTGTCTGTCCAAATGGTCACAGCCGCAGGTCTGGATAATGATGCGATAGAACTTTTGATATTTCATACGGTGAGTTTCACATGGGGCATTTTTGTAATTAGCCTGGTTAACTATTTTTTTTAATTTTTCTGTTAAAAAATCTATTTTATCTTTAACGAAATGAATCTTATATATTGTAAAATACATCCTTATCTTTTGGAATAGTTTTAAGATTGGTTCTAT
>CAIGRK010392187.1:0-19655 GCA_903798315.1 Fraxinus greggii | reverse complement strand
AACATATAAAACATCAAAAATATATTTGATACCTGTCAAGGTCTGCACTGATATTTCACCAACTTACTTCACCTCTACAAACTCTCGATTCCCCACTTTAACCTTTGATCTATAGCCTTCATCTATAGTTACAAAATTGCTAGAATTTGAGGTCATATGGTGAGTACATCCACTATCCAATAGCCACATTTCATCACTGCTGTAGGGCCTTTCATTCATTGCTGTGAACAAATGCTCCTCCCGTTGATGAATTTCTACCACCCAAGCCTGTTGTGAATCCTGCTTCTCCTTCTGATTTTTACACACTTTTTGAACATGTCCAAATCATTTACATGCTTTGCATTGGACTCCTAGATTGTACCAACACCATTTGGGAGAATGGCCGATTTTCTTTCAATGAGGACATGGTGGATAGACTTCATTCTTGCCTGCAGTTCTGCTACTTTCTCCTTTCTTCTTTTCAGGTTGATGCTTCTTCACACCTAAGCTTGTTTGAGCTTTATACTTTCCCTTGGTAAATAGGGCTCCTTCAACTTGTTCTTCTTGTCTAAACAACCTCCTTTGCTCAGTTGTTTGCAAAGCATTTATGAGCTCAAGCAAGGTAATGACAGATAGGTCTTTGGAATATTCAAGTGAAGAGATTTTTGACTCAAATTTCTCTGGCAAACTGATAAGGACATTTTCTACCACATGCTTATCAGGTAGTTCATTCCCTAGCAACCTCATTTTATTCACCACTTTCATCAACTTATCTTAGTAATCTTTGACAGATTCAACCTCTTTCATCTTCAGTATCTCATACTCCCTTCTAAGATTGAGAACTTGTATTTGCCTTGTCCTTGGATTCCCCATAAACTCCTCAAGCAACCTGTCCCAAGCCTCCTTGCTATTTCACAAGTAGTGATCCTAGTAAAGATTGCATTAGAGACGACTGATTGAATACAAGACAAAGCCTTAATTTTTTTTACAACATCCTCACTTTGATGCTTCAACTTAGCTATAGTTGGATTTGGTTTAAGTGATGGTGGCTCTGCACTAGATTCTGTGATTTCCCACAGACCATAGGCTTTCAAATAAGCCTTCATCTTAGCAGCCCAAAAATTGTAGTTTTCTCCATTGAAGGCTGAGGGAAGAGGGGCTGAAAGTCCACTGGAAGCCATTATTCTCACTCACACGTTTGGCTAGAGAAGGTTCCTTACTGGTTTTCTCTCAAGAATTGGTCAGAATAAAGGAAAGAAAAATGAGGAACTGAACTTACCAATTTTGCAAAGTGTTTACCGAGTTTTACACAACATACTGGATTTGCTCACACTTACCGATTTTTGAAGTTACTGGATTTGAACAATGCTTACCAGTTTTTACACAAGTTACCATATTTGTAGGTTCCTTATCTGATTTGCTTTTTGGGATTTGTAGGTTCCTTACCGTATTTGCATCTTGCTTACCAGATTTTCTTCTTACTTACCGATTTTGTTATGTTTTTGCTCTATTTTCCAGCATTTTTCCAGACTCTCTAAGATCGATATTTAAGCTCTGATACCACTGAAGGTTACTAAACAAACAAGAGGAGAAGAAAAATAGAGAATTTCATCACATCTCAATGGTTTTACAAGGCTGAATATATAGCCATAATTTGATATAAAAAAATACTTTCTATCAGCAGCCATAGTACCTACTACCATTAAGCCATACTTGACAATACTTTAACTTGTAGTAGTTTCAAATTAGCCTAACTTTACATCATTACGTGAGTTAGACATAAACTAAAAACATGTGACTAAATAGTAACCAAAAACAATTGTTAAGTGACAACAAAAGTGTCACTTACACAGCTTCATTCAACAAAACTCATAAGACCTATATCCTCGCGTATGATATCGGAAATTAGAAATCCTATCAAATCAAATAATCAAGTGTCACAAGTCTCCGTACATAAAATGCTAGCTACTTTATAAGTCTACTGGTTTAATGTTTTCATTTACTTGGTACTTGTTGATGGTAAAAACTAGATTAAATGATTTTATTGACGAACAATTACAATTAACGTAAATACAATAAACAAATCCTCTCACCTAACTTTGAGTTTCACCTCTTAAATTTGCTAGTCTAGATGCTTAAACTAGAATAAGAGGAGAAATAATTATTTTAGAAGGAGATATTTGAATTGCCTGCCATTCTTCAAATAGAGGGTATTTATAAATTACCCTCCAGGAATTGGGGTAATTTGGTAACTCTTGTCCAATGCCAAGTGGTTATCCGTGATTGGTAAACTGATAACTTATTTCAATTAAGAATCACGTTTTATTCATTTGCCCATTTGCCCCTCATTGACAGCCTATAGCGAGCCCAGATACGGGATTGGTTAGTGACATTCGGGTAAATCTTTTGCTTTCTCTGTCTTTTTCTTTCGTATGTTGTTATTTGTTTCGCTAAAGGGGGATCTTGCAAAGTATATGACCTTGTTCAACAAATTGTCCACTGAACCCTATTTTATTATTTATATTAAATTTAGGACTTGTCATTGTCACCATTCCATAATTGCGAACTTTTCCAGTGGCTCGACTTGATTTCCATACTTTGCAATTAGTGCTTAGGACAAAAAGAACATCTATGACATCACTGGAGTCATTCATTTCTAGCTTGTGCGTGGTTTAAATAAGCTTTCTTTTCTCCCATTTTTTTGTATTGTATCTTCAGCCATTTATTTTGTGTCTTTTCATATTCAATAGCTAGGATTTCTTGCCATTTCGGATGACCAAGTCCCTAGGGATTCTGCGGCTATGATAGGTTCTATCTTGTGCTATATATGCATGTTGTGTTTGTTTGGTAATATCTATCTTCCTTGAATAGAATGAGCATTGCTGCTTCGATTGCAATCGATTCCAATGGGAGATTTCATATCCTCACTAGGCCTTGTGGTATTATTTTTCTTTCTTCCTTTTTTCAGACTCCACTGTATTTTTTGATGCATTACTCTTGAATCTCTCATTATCATCTAATATGACCGGACAAAGTTTGGAATTGCTCTAATATTCCACTTGCCATGCTGCAAGTCTGCAGTTCTGATTTCGTCGCATGGGATCCCAAAGTTGGGATGGGGATACAAGATCTTTAGATCCATTTTGGACCTTAGGAAGCTATAGTTGTATCCACAAAGTGTTCATGTCTTCCATGCATTTTTTCCTGACAAACTCTTGGTTAACTCCTGGAGGCTACTCTGGGAAAAGAGATTTGAATATATTCTCCATCTCTTCCTCATCTTTTGACTCCATGAACCTACGTGGGAATATGGATTTTGTAAGATGACTGAAATCATGGGACATGCCTTTCGGAGTAGTTTTTCTTCTCATAACAAGCTTTATAGATAGTAGCTTTTATTTTGTATAACAAGTCTTGTAGCTATGTAACATATGTAGTTCACAAGTATTATTTGATTTGTAATCTTCCTTTTTGATTAATAAATAGCTTTATTTTACCAATTGTCTTTTGGTTTCAACTTTAGTTTCTAGTGCGATAAATTCAAAACTAACTTGAGAGGCCCTACTTATTAAAAAGGAATTTTTGTGATCAGCTTTGTTAAGTTCGCAAGGGATAATTGGAATTTTATTGATAATACATTCTTAAGTACATGCCATTCCAGTGATTTTTCAACCGTTTGCATCTTTTCCTATGAGCTTATATGTTTCGGCTCCTAAACGTTCAGTTACCATATATGATCCTTCCCTTTTTTGACTAAGTGAGCTGGAACTCATTTTTTTATCCGCGACGAATACACTCTTTAGGACAAGATCACCTACTTTGAAGCTTTTCTTGCGAACTCTTAAGTTAAAATAGATTTCCATCCTTTTTTGGTATGCTGCGAGCTTGACCTACATATCATCTCTTTTTTCTTCTAAGAGATCTAGGATCGCATTCATGGATTCTTAATTTTGTTCTTCGTCATACCAGAATCTTCTGGCCGAACTTATACATACTTCCACTAGCACTATGGTCTCCTTCCTGTAGGCCCAGGGAAAAGAGGTTTCGATAGTGGCAGTTTTCATAGTTGTTCGATATGCCCATAAGATTTGTGGTAGCTCATCTGCTCATAATCCTTTTGTCACATTGAGCTTTCTTTTTAGGACGTTCTTTAATGTTTTATTGACAGCTTCCACTTGTCCATTGACTTTGAAATAATATAGAGTGGAAAAATGAAAGTGGATACCCAATATATCACTCATGGCTTTCCATTTCTTTCCTTGGAATTGTGTTTTGTTATCTGAAATTATTGATTTGGGTATCTCAAATCGGCATATGATGTTTTTCCATATAAATTTGCAAGTGTTGGCCTTAGTGATATTTACAAGGGTTTGACTTCTGCCCATTTATTGAATTAATCCACTGCAACTATCACGAACCTCATATTGGATCTTCTCCTGGGCAACGGGCGCGTGAAGTGAATTTCTCACTTGGTAATGGGCCCTGCTTCTTGTTACCAATTTTTGATAGGTCGGTGAGGAACTGATATGAACGTTTGCCATTGGTCACATTTTCTAACAGAGTTCATCACATCTTTTCTCATCTTCGGCCAATAAATCTTTGTTTCAAGGTTTTTTGAGCTGGAGAGTGTCCACTAGCGTGGTTACCACATATGCCTTCATGGATTTTTTTATTCCGTACAAGGCTTCGTCTTCACTTATGCATATAAGCAGAAGAAGTGTATGTCCTCGATTGTATAGGATATCACCCTGCAGCGTGTACCTAGAAGCTCTTATCTGCAATATATGTGATGCATTTTTATCTTCAGGTAATATTTCATCATTCTAGTAAGAAATGATATCTTTCATACACGAAGCCTTGTCTTGTATCCATAAGGTTTCTTCTCTTTTTTGGCCTACTGTTAGTTTAAGAAACAATTCTATGGGAACCGTTTTATATCTTTTGAACTTGCTAATTTTGATAAGGCAACTGCATATTCGTTTTCCACTCTAGGGATTTGGACTAGTTCAAACTTGTCAAAGCACGACGTGACTTTATAGCTTCTACAAGGTATGCGGCCATTGTTTTGTCTTTAGCTACGAACTTTCAATTAACTTGGTTTACTACCAACTGCGAGTCATTTTTTATTTCAATGTTCTACTCTTGCATCTTGTTTTGATAATCGAAGGTCTGCCAATAATGTCTCGTATTCAGCTACATTGTTGGTTGTCATGAATGCAAACCTGAATGTGAAATTTAATTTGTACCTTTCTGGATTTCTTAATATAATAATTGCTCCTAGGCTAGTATCCTCTGATGATCCGAGGCTTTCTTCTGGAATAGGAGTAGCAGACAGTTATGCTACAAAGTCAGCTAATGCTTGTGCTTTGATTACAGAACGTCATTTATAGCTTATTTTAAACTGCCCCAACCTTACTGCTCATTTAATTAGCATTCATGATGCGTTTGGCATTTGCAATACTTGCTTGAGTGGAAAGTTTGTTAATACGTTGATACCGTGGCTCTATAATAAGGTCGCAACTTTCGTGATGCTATAACTCAGGCGATGCCAACCTTTTCATTCTGGATATGTTGCCTTCGCTCCTTACAGAGCTTTGCTCATATAATATACTGGTATTGTTGTTGTCCTTCCTCTTTTACCAATACCTAGCTGACCACCACCTTGGAGACTGTTAAATATACCAGTAGTTTTTCCCCTTTTTTGGGTTTAGCTAATAAGGGAACTTCTCCTAGGTGGTCTTTCAGGGCATGAAATGCTTGTTCGCATTCAATGTTCCATTTGAATTTTTTTCTCTCATTTCAACACCTGGAAAAGAAAAGGCAAACATTTGTCTATTACTTGGGATACAAACCTACTTAGTGCAGCCACTCTTCTTGTTAGGCGTTATACTTCTTTTGACTTAGATGGGAACCACATTTTTAAGCAGACTAGACTTTTGTAAGGGTTGGTTTTGATACCTCCCTGATTGACCATGTATCCGAAGAATTTTCCAGATTTTACTTCAAATGAGCATTTTAATGGATTAAGTTTCATCTTGTATTTTCACAATACATTGAAAGCCTTTTCGAAGTGTTTCAAGTGGTCTGCCGCCTTAAGGCTTTTTACTAGCATATCGTCGATGCAGACCTCTATCGTTCTCTTAATTTGCCATGTGAACATTTTGTTCACTAGCCTTTGATATGTTGCATCCTTATTTTTTAGCCCGAACATCATTACTTTATAGAAATATAGTCCCCGATCGATCACGAATGCAGCATGTTCCTCGTTAGGTCCATACATAGGGATTTGATTACCATTGTTTTAAAAGGCGCGCTGCCTAGGCGCGATGCGCGGCTGAAACACCAAGCTAAGTGGCTTGGCGCCTTATTTAATGGTCAAAGGTAATGACTATTAATGTGTACCTAGGCGCGCATTATTATCTGTTTTTCTTTAAATTTTTTTTTTACAATTCTTTTAAGTTAAAGCTTAAATGTTGTTTTACATTTGAAACTTATTTTTTTTTTGTTGGATTTTTTTTTGAAAAAATGTTTAAAGTTTTTATAAATCTATTTTAGATGTTTGATATGCATTAGTTTTAATTATTAATTGATTTTTTGATTGATTAAAAATTAAAATAATATTAAATAAGAAAATGCATTTTTTATGCATATGCCTCGCCTAAACTCGTCTAGTCCATAGATTGTCCTCTATGTTTCGCCACACATTACGCCTTTTAGAACAGTGTTGATTATACCTCGAATATGTATCCATGAAACTTAGCACCTTATTTCCCACTATAGCATATATCAATTGATCAATTCTAAGAAGTGGAAAGTTGTTTTTTTGAAAGGCATTGTTAAAATTAATTGTTGTCTTTGACTTAAAAGATTAGTGAAATTTTAATCTACACAGGGTCATTATGTAATTCAACAGTTCCAATTCAACTTTAATGTAATTAAACGGAATTCAAAATTTATAATGTGGTACATGTTAACTAAAGAAATATGAATTGTGTTTAAATTATTAGAAAATTACCTCGAAACGGACATTTAAAGACTAACTTTCAGAAATAAGGGGAATTAATTTTCATTCACAAATTAGGTGGTATAGAAATTATTAAATTAATTAATACATGTTAATAATAGAAAACGTTTTATATATCCATCCACTCCACCCAACCACCCACTTAAATCAATCTTTTTCTCTCTCCTTTACCTTCTCCGTTATAACCCCAATGCCAAATTCCCTCTTGAATAAATTCTCCTCTTGCTCTGTTGTTTTACTCGGAGGAGCAAAAGCAAGTAGAATCTTGTATAAAAAAAATGGTAGGCATCAGAGAAGGATCGGTGAAGGAGGTTAAATCGAAGACTGAGCTTGATCAAACCATTGAGAAGGGCTCTCTGATCATTCTATTCTTCTGGGCATCATGGCGCAAGGCCTCCAAGCACATGGACCAAGTTTTCTCTCATCTCTCCACTGATTTCCCTCTAACCTACTTCATTCCAGATTTATACTTACACATCTCTCTCTCTCTCTCTCTCTCTCAAAAACATATAAAAATAATTTTTGTCATTATTATTTGTTTTGCCATTTCCAATGTTGGTTTGATTTTTGTTTCTATTGGTGAATATAATAGATCTCTTTTCTTTTCCTATCCCATTTTTTTAAATTTATGATGCTACCGAAAATCGTATATGTTGATTTTCGAGCATGATGACTGAGAATGAGCACGAACGAGATCTTTTAGTACCTGAAACAAAGGCGTTAAGGTGTGCCATCCTCGTTCCTCCGATGCTGGAGTCAGAGAAAATTTATGCGTGAGGCTATCGGCACAAAATTATGCAAGAAAGCGTATCTAAATAATGAATATAAGTTTTGTATTTATAGAGGTAGGTAGCTCATTCTTGGTAGGACTTGGTTAGCAATGTGTCCTTATCCTTAGAAGTCTTACCTTAAGATAAGCATTGGATTACTATTGTAATGCAAGTTACAGTTCAACTATGACCTTTATCGAAAAAAACTCCTCTTAGACATAGGAGTCTGGGATTTAGATATTTGGATAAGTTTAATATTCTGGTCAAATAGGATCCGTCTTCAACTAGAAAGGAAAGTATGTTGGGCAAAGTGAAGCAGAACGAAAGCCTTGAATTCACAAACGTAGTCCCAACAAGAATAATTGAAATTAAAGAAAACAAAAACCTCTGATGTTATTCAATAGGCAAATTCAAAAACAAAGGAGACTTTATATAGTCTCTGGAAACCCTAATTGAAATAAAAAGACCAAAATAGACATTTANAGTCTGGGATTTAGATATTTGGATAAGTTTAATATTCTGGTCAAATAGGATCCGTCTTCAACTAGAAAGGAAAGTATGTTGGGCAAAGTGAAGCAGAACGAAAGCCTTGAATTCACAAACGTAGTCCCAACAAGAATAATTGAAATTAAAGAAAACAAAAACCTCTGATGTTATTCAATAGGCAAATTCAAAAACAAAGGAGACTTTATATAGTCTCTGGAAACCCTAATTGAAATAAAAAGACCAAAATAGACATTTAATAAAATATCAAAAATAACGCTAAAACTTTGACGACCCAGTAACACGTCTTATACTGCAATTTGAGGCTGGAAATGGCGACAACCAGGTGACCCAAGTTGGCACGGTCTAGAACACTGAGAGACGTTTTCGAAAACATATTATAATAGAAAATCTGACACCGGTGCAAAAAGTTATGTCTGTTTCTTCGGAGTTTTGCCAATTTTCGATCCAATTCTTCTTCAAACTCTAATGCCAATCGTCTTACATCACAAAGGAAAGTGCACGATGATACGTATCTCGAGGTATTATTTCAAGGACTACTGTCATTAAATTCCATAAAAACAATGGACGCCCTCGTGAAACCTCAAGGACCAAATGGAACCCAAAGATGAGGCCTCTATTTTTAGGAAATATTGAGGCTCGAGATAATAGTCCTTGAGCTCATGGTGCGACCATAATAGTTGCCCTTGTGTAACCATGCTCGAGATTCGATGGGTGCAGGATCATTGGAATTGTCCTTGGTGTCAGATAATCAAGCATTTGCTCTGGAATGTTCGTATCCTCGAGGGATTGCATGGCAATGATGTCAACCCTGGATGAAAAAAGGAGATAAAAATGGCGACTAAATTTTATATTAGGGAAAACAATATAGTCGACTTGTGATCCTTTATTTTTCGATTTAAGATTTCTGTGATTTATTTATTTATGTGTTGGTTTATTATGAGTTTAATGCATTAAATTACTTGATCAATAATTTGATAATTATATGAGTCTCTTATGAATCGAGATGTGACTTTGAGATTTAGACCATATAGTAAAATTCGTTAAATTAGTATAACGTGTAGAGATATCTATACTAATTATTGCGATCATAATATGAATTCTTAGAACTAGTGTTTTGTTTAATTAAAATTGATACGCATAGAGATATGAAATTTAATTAATAGGCTCAATAAGAACTCGAGAGGGGTAAATTGAATACAATAGAAGAATTCGATCGAACACTACATTGATTTATGAATCTTGAATTAAGAATTAAGGTGATCAATAGATGAAATTGTTATGCCTTAATAGTCATCACATATTTGAATCCTCAATCAACTGTTTTTGTAATCTTTTTATATTTTCAATTAGTTAAAAGTAGTTAGGAAATATAATCACAACTATCATAATTATTTACTTGCTTTTGTCAATTAGGAGTTAGAAAAATTAGATTAAGTCCTAAAGTATAGTCTTCGTGGGAATGATATCCAGACACAAAGGTCTACTATACTACTTATTATGATATCGTACACTTGCGATATAAAAAACACAACAATAAAATGGTTATAGCTCGGGAAGGGGAGTGCGCTATTAGATCTCTTTTCTTTTCCTATTTCATTTTTTTAATTTATGATGCTGCCAAAAATCGTACATGTTGATTTCCGAGCTTAAGGACAACTATTTGGCACTAAGTGCACCCATTCTCTGTAGCTCTACTAGGCGAGCATAACATGAGCCTGAAGCAATTACTGCTGAATAGGTGGATGATGCTAACTTATTTTTTCATAGCATGTAGGCATCTGTGCATCACACCTTACCTCGACCTCTGTAGGATGGTCTTCAATTTGAAACAACTCACTCAGTATACATGTTTCACCTATCTTTCATCCCAGAGAGGGTTTAGGATACTGAAAATGCCTAGTTCATCAAAAGGGTGGAAAGAATGGTTCTACATCATACCTTAGGATCCCGATCTCCCATTTAGTCCTCAATGGGGGTTTCCAGATACGTCGAGGCAGGCTTATTTAGAGTCTTTAGAGAAGGATTGGCAGATGTTAGAGAAACTCGAGCCTCTTTTCTATGATATAGACTACATCCTCAAGGATGACGTCCTCGATCTTACGCATACAAAAGGCGTCGATGATAGGACTTGTACTTTGGTTATTTTTTCTTAGTTAATTTGTATGCTTTTGGTATTGTGCTAATGACTTGGTGAATTGTACATCAGTGACATTCAATCCTTTTGCTCTTCATCAGGCCGTGAGCAAGAAATATAAAGCCCCACAAGTTCAGGCCTTAGGTCAGAGAAAGGGCAAAAAGAGACCTCGGGTTATGGGGTTTGATCATGCAGGGAGTATGCTTGGCCAATCGCCAAGGGAGAAGCTTACGTCACTGAGTATGGGAAGGTTGGTACCTTATCGAACGACCCTTTAGCAACTCCTCACCCTCGAAATAGTCAACCTAGAGGATGAGGCTATTCTACCAAGATCTGGTCATTTCGACGACCATGAAATGTGCGACTTCGTGCCGAGCATAATTGACAAATACCGAGGGGACCTTGGATTTGATAAGGGCATGAAGGAGCTTGAGATGTGATGATAAAGGTGAGCTCGTGCCTCTTTTTTCATCACTTTTTTATCTTTTTATCCCGATGTATGAGCTCGCATTCATCCTTCTCTTCAGACTTTAAGCATTGCTAGGGGTCTTTCTCTAAAAGGGGTAGATGAGCCCCAAACAATGGCTGGCCTTATGGAAGATACTAAGGCTCGCGATAAGAAGATCTCTGATCTAGAAGCTGAGCGTGTCCTCCTCGTGAAGGAACGCGATGAAGCTAAGAATGAGCTTAAGGCTCAAGAGGAGGACGGGGTTGCCAGGGACGAGGCCAAGGAATTGAAGCTCGAGCTTGAACATGTTCGAAAAGATTTTGAGGTCAAGCTGAGAGAAGCTCGGGACATTGGAGACCTAATGCTAAGCCTGAGGACCTGAAGAGTATTCCTGAAATCACTGAAGACCTTGAGCTCTCGGAGTCTGAGGATACGGCGATCGATCAAGAGGTCGATAACGGCAGTAAAGATGTCGAAGATGACCATCCGAGCCCAATCAATGACATATGGGCTGAGCACTTAGAGTAGGATGAAAATCATTTTGTAATTCTATGTACGTTGCCCGATCAGGGCTAAAAACATGTCTGAAAATTCTATGTTAATTGTTCGACCCTTTATTTATATATGTATCTTGATTGAGCTCGATCATTAAAACTCAAGGAACTTAAATCTTTAGAGCTCAAGTAATTTGGTAAGAAAATTAAGTTTCGAACTCGAAGATCTTACAACTATGAAGATCGAGCTGTTTAAAATTGGACTAACCATGCAACAAACTCGACCAATTTGGAATTGAAAGATCAAGTAATTTTTTAGAAAATTTTGAAGTGACAAGTTATAAACTCGAGGACCTTGCAAAGCTCGAGCAATTTCAAAATGAATTTAACAATCTAGTTACAAACTCGAGGAACATGAAGGTTGATCAACTTTAGGATCAATAACAACAAAGCTAGAAGCTCGAGGAGCATGAGACTCGAGCAACTTAGGATTAATAACAACCAAGCTAGAAGCTCGAGCAACTTAGGGTTAATTTATCAATCAAGCTAGGAGCTCGAGGAGCATGAAGCTCGAGCAACTTTAGGATTAATTTATCAATCAAGCTTGAAGCTCGACTAAATGTGCCTGTATGGGGCAAGGCTTTCAATTGCTTGCACGGGGCAAGGCTTTCAGGTGCTTACAAGGGGGCAAGGCTTTCGGGTGCTTGGATGGGGTAAGGGTTTCATGGCAACGTGAGATAGAAGAATAAACTTTATTAGGATAGGATCCCGACTCTAAACAAAAAAAAAATCATCCTATTTAAAAATTTAATATGGGAACGTAGGCCTGACCATCTAGAAAGTAAAAATATGCGAGGCATGCAAGCTCGACAAACCAAGGAAAAGAAAAAACTACTATATAGAAGTAATACAAACTACTTGTGAAAAATTTTCAAATTTTTAGTATTCCACGGCCAGGAGAGTGGTCTTGCCGAGGTGTTTCTTATGTTGTATGCTTATTTGCAGACTTGTCGTATGACTTCATAAGGTCCTTCCCAAATAGGTCTTAACTTGCACAAGGAATGTCCTATTACTTCGGCTCTTCTTAACACGAGATCTCCAACTTGATTGTTCTGTTTTGATAAGATCCAACTGTTTTGGTGGCTTGTTCAATTGCTTCATCGAGAAGGTCAAGGTACTCTGTTTGGAATCGAGCTCAAGTCTCTTGAGGCTATCCAGTCTAATTTCAATTGGAAGGGTAGCCTCTACACCAAATGCCAACATGAAAGGGGTCTCACCTATTGTAATTTTGTGAGACATTCTATATGTCTAAAGTATAGAGGATAGTTCTTCAGACCAAGCACCTCTATCCTCCCCGAGCTTTGTTGGAAGTTTTACAAGATGATCTGATTTGTAACATCAGCTTGGCCATTGCTTTGAGGATGTGAAACTGATGTCAAAAGGTTGTCAATCCCTAGGTTGGCACAAAAGTTTCTAAATTGTGGGTTATCGAATTGTCTCATGTTGTCAATTATGAGGATCTTGGGTATTACGAACCTACAAACAATGTACTTCGAAATGAATGGCCTCAGCTTGGGCCCTAAAATTGTTGCCAAGGGCTCGGCCTCTACCTATTTAGTAAAGTATTCCACAGCTATGACAAGAACTTCAATTGTCCTCAAGCTAGTGGAAATGGTTTGAGGATATCCACGCACTACTGATCGAATAGGGCAGCACAGTGAATGGGGTGAGGTCCTCAATCGGAGAATGGATGATGTTACCAAACCTCTGACACCTGTCACATTTCTTAACGTATTCCGCGACATCTTTCTTCATGGTTCGCCAATAATACCTGTCTCTTATAAGTTTAAAGGCTAGAACTCGAGCTCCTTAATGGTTTCCACATACACCTTCATGGACTTGCGCCAGGGCTTGGGACGATTCTAAAGGTTTGAGGCATCGAAGGTATAGAAGAGCGAAACTTTGGCGAAATAAGACCCCCTTATCATAAAATACCTTGGTACTCGAGCTTGAATGCTCCTTGCCATCCGCGGATCCTCTAGTAAATTTTCATTAGTTATAAAATCGACTATTGGGTCCATCCAAGATGGCTCATGTTCAATGTCCATGATAGAGGATACTTGATTTATGATTGGTTCCGTCACAAATCCGATGTGGATTGTTCAATCAAGATGATCAATTCCCATAAAGATGAGTCTAGACAAGGCATCGGCCTTGCAGTTGACGGTTTGGGATATTTTTATGATTTTACAACTTTTGAATTGTTTTTGAAGATCATAAACTCTTAGGCTATATAAGCTCATTTTTCATCTCTTCGTTCAAATGTCCCTTCAATTTGGCCGACTATGAGCTGTTAATCACTGAAAATTTTTATGTGTTCAAGCTTAATAATTAGCAAGCTCTAGAGCAATGACAACTACCTCATATTTAGCCTCATTGTTCGTAGCTTCAAATTCAAATTGGAGTGCACATTGTATTTCTACATGTCTGTCTAGGTTGCTGAATATGACTTCTACACCTGAGCCCGAGGAGTTTGATGCTCTATCTACAAATATCTCCCATGTGTCCATAGCAGCAGCAGTGGTCGAGTCATCTCCTGGCCCCCGAGGCCTTGGGGTATGTTCTGCTATGAAGTCAGCCAGCCTATGCTTTGATAGAGGGTCGGAGTTTGAAATCTATGTCAGATTCATTAAGTTCAATTGCCCACTTCAATAGTCTACTAGACACGTCGGGGCTTCTGGAGTTTGCGCTTGAGTGGTTGATTCATGAGCACTACAATTGGATGAGAATGGAAATATTGTCATAATTTTCATGTTGCTACCACCAAGGCAAGAGTAAGTTGTTCGGCTAATGTATACCTAGTCTCCGTATCAAGTAACACCTTGCTCACATAATAAATTGGCTACTGAGCTTTGTTCACCTCTTTCACCAATGCGTCACTTCTTGCATTTTGAGAAATTGCCAAGTATAAAAATTGAGTATTTCCAAGATTTGGCTTTGTAAGGACTGGCGGGGTTCCAATGTTTGTTTGGGCTCCTATAATGCCTTCTCAAAATCCTCATTCTACTCGAAAATTTGATTTTCCCTGAGAGCTTTGAAAAATTGGAAGCATCTGATAGGTTGACAAGCTCCTGATAAGTTGCTCCTACATTCTTCAACCATGTAACACTATATGGAACTTAGCAAAGATTTTGTTGACAAGCCTCTGATAGGTTGCTCTTGCATTCTTCAACCAAACGACATGACCTTGTAACAATAAATGGTCGAGTCAGCCATGAAAGATATTTTTTCTTGATCCTCATCAGCCATGAAAATTTGGTGATATCTAGAACATGCACCGATGAAGCTATACAATTTATGGCCCGACATGCTATCCATGAGGTTGTTGATTCGAGATAGGGGGTAGCTGTCTCTTGAGCTTACCTTGTTAAGATCTGTAATGTCAATACATACTCTCCATTTGCCACTGGCCTTCTTGATAAGGACAACGTTGGCGAGCCAGTCAGAGTATTGAACTTCCCGAATAAATCGAGCATTGACTAATTTACCAATCTCCTCCCGTATGACTTCGTGGCGCTCTGGTGCAAATTGTCTCTTCGTTTTCTTAATTGACTTAGCTCTTAGGCTAATATTAAGTTTGTGGACCACTACCATGGGGTCTATCTCAGGCATATCTTCAACATTCTAGGTGAAAACATCAATATTGCGGCACAGACAACTTATAAGTCCAGCCACAATAGTGACATCAAGATCTCAACCAATCATCACTTTTTTCCCATGCTCGAGATCTACCTCTACCAATTCCTCAACAGGAGCAAGTCTTCTTTCATGGTTGGGCTCGAGTTCGAATGATGAGATTTGCATGACGTTGGTGTTTATTCCATGTATACTAGTAATAGTACTATCAGCAGCTGACTAGACTCCACGCATGAATCCTACACCATTACTTGTAGGAAACTTCATAGCAAGGTAGAAGGTGAAAATAATAACTTTGATCTTGTTAAACAATGGCATCCCCAAAATGGAATTGTAAGCCATTGAAGCACGAACTACCTGGAATGCTGTAATTTCAATCTGTGCTTCTGATTCTATCCCAAGGTAAGGGAAAGATTGACTACTCCCATCGGAATGATCATGCCTCCTCCAAATCTTTGAAGTGGGGTTTTAACTGCTTTGAGATGTTCAGTCGAAATCTCCATCCTAATGTATGCCCCATGAGAATGTATACACGCTACGCTTCCATTGTCAATCTGAATCCTTCTTACTTCTAAATTAGTTGTGATGGCGGATATGACCAAAGCATCATCGTGAGGATGTGATAAGCCCTCCAAATCTTGTGAACCAAATGTGATTTCTCCAGATTATCATGAATTTACCTTGAAGTTGGGGTGTATTGCTTAGCATACTGCTTACATCCACTATTTGAGTCTTCTTCTGATGGTATACCCCCAACAATAATGTTAATAGTTCATGTTGTGGGCTTGTCATTCCCCCTTCCTTCGTGACCTCTCCCCTTCTCACGATCATTCCTTGGGCGCTTATTATGACTGACGTATGAGCTTAGAAATCCCTTTTTATTAGCGTCTCAATCTCCCAATGTAGGGCTTTGCAATTCTCCGTTGTAGCCCATGATCCCAATGATAATCACAATACTTGCTCTTATCTCAAGTATTAAGAGAGGAATGCATCCTTAGAGGCCATTTAAGCTCCTTCATATCCTTGATCTCTATCAGACTGTTAGACCTAGAAGTATTCAGTTGGGTGAAAGATGTTGGCTATGTTTTAGTCTCTACTTATTCCTGGGAACTTCCAGATGGGGAGTAGAATCATGTTGTCTTTTGTGTTCGGGTTTCTCCGAGGTAGGATGAGGAGTTTTCCTCGAGTTCAATGTCTCTTCCATATTAATATATTTTTTTAGCTTAGGTGAGGAGTTGGTCACCGACTTCGGCGGGATTTTTGAGAGAGACATTTTGAAGGTCTCACATCTTATAGTATATGTGAGGATGGAGATTGCTGCTGTTATATGAAGGTTGAGTATTTGAAGTCTTTCCTTATTGAACCTCGTCATGAAGTTACGTAGAGATTCGTTCCATCCTTAACGGAGCTACATGAGGAAAGCGACTATTTTCTTGTTGCGTTTGCCACTGGCAAAGAAGGCTGAAAACTTGTAGCCAAATCAGTGAATGAAATAATGGAATTGGGATCTAGGATAGAAAACCAATCCCTGGCAGCATTAGTCAATGTTTGTTGAAAAACTTTGCACATTACAGAATCTGGTGCTACCTGTAGATTCATGACATCCGTATATACATTGAGGTGATTGATGGGGTCAGTGGTCCAATCGTACTCTTTCATGCAGGAGAATTTGAACATGTCCGAAAGTGGATAGGAAAGTACTTCCGGTGTGAAGGGAGTGTTAGCGGTAAATCTTGTCATCCCCTGGGTATTCTGTTGTAGTCTAGCAGTGATCCCATCTAGTATGAGCTGGACGAATTCATTTGAATCCATAGTAATCAATCTCGAGGTCGACGCCACTGGAGGTACTCTCGAAGGCCCGATTCCAACATTGTCTTGTGCATCACGGTTATCTCGAGCTTAAGCAAATGCTATGAATCCCCTTCGTTGTCTTGCTATTGGTTCTGGTGCTGGCGCTTGCGCCGGATGAGAAATTTTCTGACTTAGCAATTCAGTCAATGTTGCAACTTGATGATGGAGTTCTTCGAAAGCACCTACGGTAACGACTTGTGGTCAGGGAACTGGTATTTCTCATGATTCTTCTTGGTGATTTGGGGGCTCGGCAATATGAGGTGGGTTTGGTGCGGATGAGCTTCCTGGAGGAAGACCTAAACGTGTATTGACCATGGCTTTTGGTAGCGTTTCCCACAGACAGCGCCAATGATGCTACCGAAAATCATAAATACTGATTTCTGAGTTTGGTGACTGAGAATGGCACGGACGAGATCTTTTGGTACTTGAAACAAAGGCATCGAGACATGTCCTCATCACCCCTCCAACACTTAAGTCAGAGAGAATTTATGTTTGAGGCTGAAGCGTACCTGAATACTGAATAGAAGCTTTGTATGTATAGAGGTAGGTAGCTCATTCCTGGTAGGATTAGCTATGTGTCCATATCCTTAGAAGTTCTACCTTAAGATAGATAGTGGATTCTAATTGTAAATCTAGATACAGTTCAACTATGATCTTTATAGAAACAGACTCATCTTAAACATAGGAGTCTGGGATTGAGATATTTGGATACGTTTAAAATTCCGGTCAAATAGGATCCCGAGCTTGGTGACTGAGAATGAACACGAACGAGAACTTTCGAAGAGGCGTCGAGGTGTGTCCTCGTCGCCCCTCCAATGCTTAAGTCAGAGAGAATTTATGCGCAAGACTATAGACTTAAAATTATGCCAAAAAGAGTTTCTGAATAATGAATAGTAGCTTTGTGCTTATAGAAGTAGGTAGCTCATTTCTGGTAGGACTTGGTTAGCTATGTGTCCTTATCCTTAGAAGTCCTACCTTAAGATAATCATTGGATTACAATTGTAAATCTAGTTACAGTTCAACTATGATCTTTATCGAAATAGACTTCTCTTAGACATAGAAGTTTGGGATTGAGATATTTAGATAAGTTTAAAATTCTGGCCAAATAGGATCCGTCTTCATCTAGGAAGGAAGCATGTTGGGCAAAGAGAAGTGCACGAAGATATGCATCTCGAGCTATTATCTCAAGGACTGCTGTCATTAAATTCCGTAAAAATAATGGACATCCTTGAGAAACCTCAAAAGACCAAATTGAATCCGATGATGAGGCCTCTATTATCAAGAAATATTGAGGCTCGAAATAATAGTCCTCGAGCTCATGGTGTGACCATATCAATTTAATATGAGGAATTCAAACATTATTAGGCAATAAAGTTGTGGTGAGATGTTATCTACTGCTAATATTATATTTGGTTAGAACTTTTTTTTTTTTTTCCAATTAAGTATTATTTGCTGGAAACTGAGTGTCTACTAAAATTAAGAGATAGCGGTTGCTTATTATTTAATTTTTTAAGTAGAAAGAAGAAAGAGAAAAGTTGAGAAAGACTTGAAATGTAGAGTTATGTGTTTTGCTAAATGTGGAAAATCCATGGTATTCTTCTTTCAGACTTGATCAATGTACCCCAGGTGGATAACTGCTTTTGCTGAAACTTGACTGGGTTCTTTAGCAGCTTTTTCCCGCTTTGTTTTAACGTAAAATTGAAAGTCGAGTTGTGGTGTTAGTGTTTGAATCTGCAATTCGAAATTCAAGATTGTTGAAAAAGGTAATAATCCTCTTAATGGTTGTGGTGTTGGGTGGTTTACACTGTGGTGTTTGGTTGAGGTGTTAATTGTTTGGGATGTTTGGTAATATTTGAGGTAAAGGTAGCATTTATGGTCGTGAATATGAGTTACAGGTGGTAGTGGTGGTGCATTGGATTTGATGGTGGTGGTGACTAGTGGTGGACTGTGGTGTTGGTATGCAGTGTGTACAGATTTGTTTGTGGCGACCCTTTGTAACCAAGTATGTATTTATTGTGATTGGTTATGATCAATTCTGTGTTAAATGTGATCGATTGTGATTCGATCGTATACTGTCACAGTTAAGATTGACCTGGTCACAGACTGTCACACTGAAGACAAATTTGATTATAGTTAGTAATAGATAACACAGATTAATGACTTGGTTACCTATAGACACAAATTAGACGATCACAGATAGCCACACCGAAAACAAATTTGGTCGCAGTTAGTCACTTATAACACCAGTGACTTGGTTACATACAATCACAAATTAGACAGCACACTTAAGACATATTTGGTCATAGTTAGACACATATAACATAAGTCCAATCACAGATAACATAGTTAGTCACAAATGTGGGGTGATTATATGGGGTGGGGTGTAATTTTCAAAAAAAACATTTTAAATTTTTTAAAGGTTGGAGTGGTGTGGGTGGAGGTGGGGTATAATATCCATATAAGATTTTTAATTTTTGGAATTTTTTTAAAAGTTGGGGTGGGATGAAGTAGGGTGAGGTGTAATCTCGAGAAAAATTTTCAATTTTTGAAAATTTCTTACAGGTGGTATTGGGGTGATGGAGTATTATTAATCGATATATTATTAATTTGGTGGGGGTAGGTGGGGTTGGGATAATTAATTCCTATAATATATATTATCATAATTTCTGATAATTTTTGAATTTTTTTTTTTTTTACAAGTTGGGGTGGGTGTGGTTCCATGGGTAGGGTGTAATCTCGAGAAAAGTTTTCA
>CAIGRK010392152.1:0-10621 GCA_903798315.1 Fraxinus greggii | reverse complement strand
TGGCTCTACAATGTCACCAGTTAATTTACCGATTTTCCCTCTTCCTCTAATATACATTCGAACGGACTGGGACCACCTGAGAAAGTTGTTCCCATTGAGTCGAATTGTGGTGATTTGGACGGAATGAGAGTTGATATTGGCACCAGTGGTAGGGGTTGATTTAGAGATTTCTGACATGGGAATGGGTAGGGAGAACAAAAAATAGAGGAGGAAGGACAGGGGCCAATTATGTCGGCTCTGATACCATATAGATTGGGTAGAAAATAATATTGTATTGAATAGATGGGAAAGTAGTCATACTCACCCTTTTATAGATACAATACAGTGCATAAAATAGGAAATAAAGTTACAACTATGTAACTGAAATATACAGCTATACAATCCTGATTTTTAGGAAATAAANGGCACCAGTGGTAGGGGTTGATTTAGAGATTTCTGACATGGGAATGGGTAGGGAGAACAAAAAATAGAGGAGGAAGGACAGGGGCCAATTATGTCGGCTCTGATACCATATAGATTGGGTAGAAAATAATATTGTATTGAATAGATGGGAAAGTAGTCATACTCACCCTTCTATAGATACAATACAGTGCATAAAATAGGAAATAAAGTTACAACTATGTAACTGAAATATACAGCTATACAATCCTGATTTTTAGGAAATAAATAGGATCCCTATAATTACGAAATATGCTGTCAAGTTTCCCTAAGAATCAGGAAACTGATTTGTCCTGAATTGGCGTGATCTTCAACAGGGGATACAGGCAGAAAGACTTCAGCATGCAAATTTTTGTTGAAATGGATGGAATCATGTTGTATAAATGGCTACTGCAGAGAATAAAATGTTTGTTGTGAATACATACAAGTAGTCCGTGGCTCAGATCATTAAGCCTAGTCTAACTATTTGGGGTTGACTAAATGATCTGTTTCCTTCATTTTGCTTCTATGGAAGATATATTCTGTGTATTTTTTTTTTTGTTAAACTAGAAATTTTGAGAAATTATCTGGCGTCTTTCAGAAAAAGCAAGTTTCTGATCTGATGTATGTATGTAGGCGGCTAAATTCTTAACAAAACTGCACATGGGGAAAACTGGGAACCTGGAGAAAGACAAGGATGGAAGCTTCCAACAAAGAAGTCATCATGATGCTTCTTCCACAAGAAAGGAGGTAGCAAGCGAGCCATATTCACCTAGAGCTTCAGAGGCAACTACATCATCCAACTATAATCTTGATGCCAACGATTATAGGGAGAATGCCCAGAAAGGAACTCTGTATCCTATAATAAACTTGCCTATGAATCCCTTAGGTGCTTCTGAGGGTTCCTCTGTCGGAACCTTTCCGAGAGATCAGGTTGGGGGTTCAGAAGTTCCTGGATATGCAGATCAGTTGCCAAGATCAAGTTTCCAATTGGATGGGAAACAGAGTGAGCCAAATTTGGAAGTAGAAAATGCATCACCAAGACAATCAGATCCCCAAAAGTTTTCAAGTTCAGGTGGGAGTGTGGCCAGCAGCCATGGAAGTTTATCAAGCAAAGGAAATAATGAGTTGTACGCGATGCCAGATTGTGAAATTCGCTGGGAAGATCTGTGTTTGCGAGAGGAGATTGGGCAAGGTAAATTTGAATTTACTCATATCTTGAAGCATATATGTATGCCTTCATAGCATATCTATGTGTGATGTAGGTCAAGTTTTGCTCAGGGAAAAGTAGACACGACGATAAGGATTAAGAATTTTTTTATTTTGGTAATTCATATTTAGCAGATTTTGGGTTCCTGAGCTCTTTCTTGATTTTAGTAGTATTTTTCCATTTTTCAGGTTCATTTGCTGTTGTGTATCGGGGAATCTGGAATGGATGTGTATGTTGTCAGATTATGAGTTCTTTTGTAATCCACTACATTATGACGGATCTTGTCTAGGATGTACAATTTTTTACCTTTAATAATAATTTTCAGGATGTTGCTGTTAAGGTATATAGTGGGTATCAATATGGTGAGGAGACTTTATCAGACAGCAAAAAAGAGGTGCGTGATGCTCTCAGAAATATGGTGATAATTTGAAGTACTTCCTATGAAAAAAATAAACTGGTCCTAACCTTGGGCTCAATATGTAGTTCAGATTCATATAATGAGAAAACTGAGACATCCGAATGTTGTGCTGTTTATGGGGGCAGTTTGCTCAGAAGAAAAACTTGCTATGGTTACAGAGTTTTTACCCAGGTATAGAGCAAGTCTTTTCTCATGGATATTCTTTGATGATACTTTTAGTGTTTGGTTGAGTATTGGATATTAAGGAAGAAAAATGAAAAGAAGCTAAAGTCTTGTTTATTATAGTGTCGTGTCTAGTCTAGTATGACGTACCAAACATAAACTAAGAAAAAATGGACCTCCCTAACCCACCAAACGGAACCCACTGGGAAGAAAGTAACAGAAAAGCTGCGAGCGTGAGAGAAGAATTTCTTTTCTTACAAAAGATGCTAGATTTTCAAATAGTTGTCCAATTGTGCGGGATAACATATATATAGTGTGTGGATTATTTTGTGTATAATCAGGGGAAGTCTCTTTAAAACACTTCACAAGAACAATCAGTCACTGGACATGAGACGCCGTCTGAGGATGGCTCTTGATGTGGTAGGTTTTCTACTCAAACTCATTGGTTTGCTTATTCTTCCGTGTGTTTTGTAGCTTTTTACTATCAGCAAAACTTCCGTGCTCTTTCTTCTTTCATGCAGGCAAGAGGCATGAATTATTTGCATCACAGGAATCCACCTATAGTGCACAGAGACTTGAAATCTTCTAATCTTCTTGTCGACAAAAGCTGGACGGTCAAGGTATTGTTCGCAGAAATTAGTATATACATTAAGTGAAAATGTCTAATTTGCATTCTTTCCAGGTTGGAGACTTTGGCTTATCAAAGTTGAAGAATGCAACGTTCTTAACAGCAAAATCTGGGAGAGGAACGGTTAAGATCTTTAATTTCTCTTTATTTTTATTTTTATTTTTTAATTGTAGTATATGTGATATTGATCATTATATTTTATAAAATTATCATTAATTCTTGCGCTGGTCTGATTTCCCCTGCAGCCTCAATGGATGGCACCAGAAGTTCTTCGAAATGAACCTTTAACAGAGAAGTAATTTCGGAAACCGAACCTAGATGACTTTGCATTGGGAACACATGTTCCGAATTTTTTTGGGGCTGGGGGTGGTTGGGGTTTAGACTGCAATGTGGATTGCAAGCCCTTCCAGTGTTATTTTAAGTTTGCCTGTTGGAGTTTTGTACTTTTCAAATCCGCTTTTTTCTGAAGATATTGATGAGGCGTCACATTATTATGAGGGAAAATGTTTCCCAATCTTAATTCATATTCTGTTGTTGAGCAGGTCAGATGTCTTCAGTTTTGGTGTCGTTCTATGGGAACTAATGACTGAATCCATTCCATGGAGCAACCTCAACTCATTGCAGGTACCTCCCTCTCCACTACCTTGCACGTCTGCAGACCATGGTGTAGAGGATTCAATTTACTCTGTTGACTAGTGACTCGAAACATGTCTGACGTCTCCCAGCTAAAGATTTGTATCTTAAACCATTTTGTTTTAAGGTTGTTGGAGTCGTTGGCTTTATGGATCGCAGACTGGAACTTCCTGAAAAACTTGATCCCCGAGTTTCCTCTATCATCTCTGATTGTTGGCAAAGGTAAGTACATACGGACTTGTTTGCTTGGGGTTAAAATTAAGTCAAAATGCGCCTTACTATTTTTGCCAGACATGATTTTTAAAGCTACTTTACTAACCAAACTTACTTTTCTATAAAGTAAGTCTTCTGTTACTTTATAACAAAGTAACTTTTTAGCGCACCTAAACATGCTGTCTTCTACTGTTATTATTCTTTTTATCTTGCAATCTATCTCAAACCCAACATTTTTTTGACTGAATTCAAACTTGCCAGCAGTAATCAACAACACCGGCCATCCTTTGAAGATATTATTCACAGAATGACAGAGTTGGTACATACAGTTCCCGGAGCAACTGCCAAGACAATCCCGACAAACTACGGTACGCTGCCAAGTGCCAATAATTACCTTCTGAAATAAGAGTCCATGTAAGTTTCGTGGTGGTGAAATGACATTGGACAAACATAACGCACAAAAAGCGAGCAAAATTTGTATATAAGCAGTTAGATTTCTCCTTTTGTTACACTAAGTTGCATTTTTTTGACATGCCTTGATTTTGTCCCATCAATCTTCACAATGCTTTTCATCTGGTAATGTATATAGTGTTTTGTTTAATATTAAAGCGTGAAGTTTATTTTTTTATACTTTTAAGAGTTGTAGTTCTGTAGTCAATCCCTTAAGTCTCATGGTGTTGTGTATCAATAAACGTTTTAATAAAAATTATACAAAAAATGTGAGATCTCACTCCCAGGCAAGATGAATGTGCACTCTTTGATCCAATTGTTGGCATAATGAACTTCTTTTTGGTCAAATGATTATAGTACCTAGTGTCTTTGGTAGGGAATTGTTTTTCTGGAGTATAATTTTCTTCTTCAAACAATCTGAAGATGAATTATTCTTGCAAATTATATGGACTGTATTTGAGCAGAGTAACATGATGAAACTGGAACAAAATGATCAACATGATCAAAATCGGAACAAACCACAAATATAATGTAATTCGACCCTACCAACTTCACGACGTGCCTTATAGACGAATTTACACACTTCGATGGTACTTAAAAGGCGTTCTTCTAGTTGATAGAGCTCACATGTAATTTGAACCACATTTTTCTATTCATGGTAGGAAACAAAGTGAACTTGTCCAAGGCAAGATGCATGAATTAAATGGGCTAATTGTATTCTATTGTGATTTTCTTTTCCTTTTTTTTTTTTTGTTAATTTCGATATTTGCAAAGCTTCATCCCGAATAGGGTGGAAATTCTCCTCTAAATAGGGGTGTGGGGTCGGGAATCATTGTTGTCGGGTAAGGGTCCATCTCATTTAAAATTCATTTCAAAATATAAGTTTTATATCACACAAAAAGAAAAGAATTATTATCAATACTAAAGAAAATTTGAGTTGTTCTACGAATGGGGAAAAAAAAAGTAATAATTTTCATTAAAGACAATAAAAAGGTAAAAAATTAAAAGAAAAAAAATACATTGGGATAACTAGGTAAGGACCTGTCCCACTTTGGACCCGAGAGTGCGGGATACAAAAGACAAAAATATTTGACGGGATAAGAAACGGTAATGATTGCTTCGATCCCCATCCCGTCTTGCTGTTATCCTTAACTGTTTGAACTTCTCTTTGTTGACCAAGGCAATGTTGCCCACTCGACAATGAGAGGGTTTATTTGACTCCGCCAATCAATTTCGCATCAATTGATTTATTCCACTAATTTTACAAAAAAATTGCATTAAGAAATTTTTTTTATTTAATAAAAGTATATCTCACTTTTTAGTGTTTTAACCAATTGACTAACAACGAATTAACTCTAGGTAATTTTTATAATCAAATAATCAATATACTAATTTTAGTTATTAAACATCCGTTCGCCTTCAATTAAAATTATCTTTCTTGGAAAAAAAATGTTTTAGAATAATAATTCTTGGAGATGGCTAAAAATTAAATTTTGGGTTTACGTACAAAATATGTTATTATATAAGTGTGTGGTTGAAAATAAGTTTGAGAATTTTTTTTTTTAATTTAATAGAAGAAAAACAGAGACTAAGTTGTAACAACGATTCTAAAACATTAAATATAAACATTAAAGATAAACCTGTTTTCTGTATACTGTATTCGTTCTATATCATACGTGATAACTATGCAATTCTTTCGATTTTCACAACTTATAATTATGGGTTTGGGATGAATTGCACCAAATTTTTAGTGAGGAAATTTGTGTCCATTTTTATTATACAATTATCATCATCACCACCACCACGACCACCACCACCATTATTATGTGCATTTGTATAATATCATTATTACTGTTATTAAATTACAACACTAGTTCTAATTCTTATTATCATGATATCGGGATTCGAAATGCATTACAATGTTTTTTAATTTTACATTTTCTTAGTTCTGGTATTTCTATTAATTATACTGCATTTTTCAAATTTATTAAGAAATTCAATATTTTCGTTAACTAAACGTAATTATTTATTTCGTAATTTATGTAGTATAAATAAATAATTAAATTTTCAGATAAATAAATTGTTAAGAACGGAAAAAAATGAAGAAATTAAATACTGTTCATTTGGTGTATTGAGTTGGACATAATTTTTTAGTTTGGTGCAAGATTTGATGCAAAATAGTGCAAAATTTACTTTAAATTTTGGTACCGAATTGGAGATAACCTAAAGATGAGAATGGCGTAGTCAAAGGTTGCATATTTTTGTACTATCCCTCGGTGGTGTCAAGGAACATAGGAGGCTGGGTTAGTCAAAAAATGATTATACAAAAAATGATTATACATTGGATTAAGCTGTTTTAACAGAGCCACGACTCACTACTAGGACGTGGCCATGTTCATCTGGCTGGGTCCTTACAAATTCGAGAACATAAAGAGGTAGAGAACACTCCCTTATTTGGGCTCCGTTTTAGCAGAAATTATGAGTAATTGTTATCATCAAATCAATTTTCTCTCTCTTTCTGCAATCCAGGACCACTACCCTCTTTCAACAGTAATCCGGAAACAACAAATGGGCTAAGGCGCTGAGCAGCCAAATGGTTCCGAGGTCTAATAGGATTCAAGAAACCCGACCAAGACCCTGACCCGCCTCACAAACCACCCGAGAACGAATATCACTCTGTTAAGTTCACACCCAAAAAATCCCAACACGGCATTGTTCCGATGAATTCCAGTGGATAAACTGATTGTTACGCCAGCAAACACGCCATTGCCGTCGCTGCAGTGGTCAGGCTTACCAGTAGTGATGGAACTACAGATGGTGCAATCAATGGTAGTGTGAACACGGGGGTACGTGTTATACAAATGGCCGCCGGTTATGATCCAGTCTTAGCCACGTTATTTTATTGAAGAATGTGCTGTTGAAAATGAGTAGAATAATAAAAATGAAAATTTTAATGTGGTGTTTGAGATGCATCATGCATGGTTGACTCGCAAAAACCCAATATTTTCGTATAGTTCAAAAATTAAATTGTTTGAAATGCAGAGGTGCCAAATACAGCACTTTGATAGGTTGAATTATCGTGTGCAACCTCAAAATCGAATTCCTGATAGCGGAGCAGTCACTAATTTTGGACAATATAGCTGGAGACGAATTGATTCGGCAAGAGGTCGGAGGAAATCGTTTGGGCCATCTTGACCTTTCTTCTCATTGTTCTAAAGACCGACTCTTTTGGGATTATTTGAATTAGCCGAAGTTTTCGGGGTTCAATTAATGAAGCGTAATGTCTGGGGTTGTCCTAAATGTCAGTTACATTAGATTAACAGGAGTGATAAGGGATTAATAGATTCAAATGGCATGTTGATGTGATTATGTTTTCATTATCGCCTTTCTCCGTTAAAAAAAAAGTGCAAAATTAAAATTGTCAAGTTAAATATCTAAACCAATTAATACCCTTAAATCATCTTTGTGAAAGAAAAAAGTGGAGAGGAAAAAGGCAAAAAGAAAAAATGCGCACGGTCTCTAACGGTTGAAATCCAGTCGAAGTCGTCATCATCGCAGTCCGATCACCACACAATCCAATAACCGACGACATTATCTTTAACAAGGTTAATTTTTTTTTTTTTCATTTATGATTCAAAAATTTGTGGATTTCATGATATTTATAATATTTATTCTTCATTATTTAGATAGATTATTGAGTGTAATAGTAATTTAAATGTTAAATTTGTCAAAAAAATAGCTTTTTCTAATCAAAAATGGCGATTTTTTGGCGAGAGAAGCCTTCCGGTGACTATTAACAGTCGGCCCACATCTTTTTTTTTTTAATTTTTAAATTAAGAAATTTTAATTATTTTTTAAGATTAAATAAAGAATTTTAAATTGAAAATTACCAAATTAATATTCTTTTTAAACAAATTACCAAATTCATTTTTTTTTTCAATTTAAAATTCTTTTTAATTAAACATTCTTTTTAAAAAATCTTTAATCTTTTCGATTTTTATTAAATAATATTTATATTCTTTATTTAATTTTTATATTTTCTTTTGTTTAATTTTTTTGTTTTTATTAATTTTTTTGGTAATAATTTAAAACAATCCTTAATTGTTTTCTTCTTACTATAATTTAATTTCTTTTCAACTTAAAATAATTTTTAATATTCTTGCTTTATTTTTAATATTTTTATATTTTTATCATAAATTTTCCCTTTCTTTATTTTTGGTCATTAATTTGTATTTAATTTAATTTATTATTATTTTTGTCTTAATTTTTTTAATTTTTTAATTATTTTTTGTTTATCATATTTTTTTATATTCTTTCTTTAGTTTTCATATTTTTTTGTTATTTTCTTTAATTAATTAATTAATTGATTTGTTCGTAATTCTTTTTTTCTCCTTTAATTTATTAAATAATTTATTTTCTTAGTAGCATCAGTGTAAAATGAATCTATTTCTTGTGTATAGTAGTTATATTTCGATTCGCTTAATTTTCTGAGATCATGTTTTATTCAATTATCTCTTGTTGAAAGTTCTAATATTTGATTTTTTTGCAAAATGGAGTACTATCTAAATACTGAGTTGAGTCAGATGGCGAGAAAATGTACTTGGAATAGTAGCTTTGAGAATTTTACTACTGTACTAGAGCTACTTGATGATTAGCACGGAGATATGCTACAATAGTCATTCATGTGGCCCATGTATTAGTTGAGAGAGGTGCAATAGTTGGGGGAAATCATTAATAAATTAATATGTCGGCTGCTTAGGTCGTCGACGACGATGCCCTCCATTTCGACCTCGGGGTCAAAGTCTCTAGTTTCTTTATGTTGAGTTTGTCCTATTACAGACGACGAAGCAACTAGCAATGTTACTCAAAAAAGCAATAGGCTGTACGACGCGTATTTTCAGGTACATGGGATGATACTTCTACCGCAGTTGATTGGTACAATCAGGGAGTGATGTTGGACAGATTGAAGTTAGGACTGGTCGCCTCATCCCGAATCACCCTAGTGGACTTGACATGTGCCATGCATCGATGATAGATACCAGCTAAGTGTTGGACCCATCTCCAAGACAATTTATATCCTTGGGAGCATGGTGAGAGTTATCACAAAAAGACCGCGATCAACCTTTTTCATTTGGAAGTTGTTGATGACATCGATGCCTTCAACAACTATCCTTGGGGCTAGAAATGTTTTGAGGACATCGTACACGGCTTCACTAGATCACGTGCGAAGCCCAATGGGTCGTTGCACAAGTAAGATATTTATGGAATGCCCCTGGCAGTGCAGACGAATGTATAACATAATCAAAGTTAAAATAATTTTTTATATTAAATTTATATATAATAATATGTTGCAGATCTTGACATATGAGACTGTCTTCCTCTTGGGTACCCAGTTTGCGATGAGAGGGGAGACACGCTGCCCTCTGATGAATTATTGGCGAGAATCACAAGCAAACAGGTGTCTATCTGGCAGACATTTATTAGTTATCCTCGACGAACCTCGAGTGAATTATACATTTTTCGATTTATATCGTATGTAGTTTCAAAATTTCAGCGCATGACCATTAACTAGTTGAATTGTCAATATGTCAGTTTGAAATCCTAACTGAGTTGACGCTGTCGACGGAGGAGAAGGGTCGAGATTTTGAACGTAAATTAACCGTTCCACACACTCAACACGACTAAATGTCTGATTCCATCATGGACCAATATTGAGTATGTGAATTGCATATAATCTATTGACTACTGTTTTGTATGAGTTAACATATTTTAATTAAGCTAATAATTTTCATTGTTATTTGTGTAGGAGCGTGATCCAATTGAGCGACGATCACCTCCGTCGATAAGATCTCATTATCCTCAATATCTAGACACCTCCCCGTGGATCTTCTGCACATAGTCAGAGTCACTATTTCGATGATGTGTATGTCCGCATGACAGGATTTATGGCGGAGAAGGTAGGTGCATTACTAGAGGAGGTATGGGCGATGATGCGACTAGAGTTGAGCGACGAGGTATCAAATTTTATGCCATATATTGCAGTGGTACGAGGCTATATAGTAGACCTTTAGGATGAGGTCGCAGCGCTTCGAGGTGATATAGCAGGCAGACGAGTAGGTTAGACCGGGTGACGAAGAGGGTGATGGAGACGATGACAGAGATCGGGGTCACACACTATTGTGGACAAATGAAGTGTTTTACAATCATTTTTGTTAGAAAAAATTGCAGCAATGGTCCCAAATCTTTTCATTTTTTACGCACTTTACCCTAACTTTGTTTTGTGTCAGCGAAGGTCCCAAACATTTCAAAAACATGCATCGGAGGTCCATTTGGATGGAAACTGTCCAGTTGACTGTTAGTCAACTTAAAAATCAATTGATTCATTTTTTACCAAATTGAAAAGGGCAAAATGGTCATTTGCTTTTTCTCACATTTTGACTTCAAAAATAAAATAAAACAAAATAAAATTCATCTTCTTCAACCCCACCCC
>CAIGRK010392040.1:0-10468 GCA_903798315.1 Fraxinus greggii | reverse complement strand
ATCATTTTCCCTAGCAAAGAATCAGCAGACCTTAGTATTCCCATTGCTACTAGAAAAGGAATCCGAAATCGCACTAGGAATCCTAGATATCCCATTGCTCAATATCTTTCTTATGACAAACATTCTTACACTCATATGGCATTTACCTCAAAAATCTCACACTTGTTTGTCCCAAGAAACATTCAGGAAGCTCTTGGTGATCCAAACTGGAAATTAGCAGTGATGGAAGAGATGAATGCTCTTAGGAAAAGTGGTTCTTGGGAGATAGTTGACTTGCATAAGGAGAAGAAGACTGTAGGTTGCAAATGGGTCTTTACTGTGAAGTGTATAGCGGATGGTAGCATAGAAAGGTATAAGGCAAGATTAGTAACTAAGGGGTTCACTCAAACCTATGAGATTGATTATCAGGAGACCTTTGCTCCAGTAGCCAAGATAAACTCTATTAGAATTCTATTATCTTTGGCTGTAAATTTGAACTGGACATTACACCAATTGGATGTAAAAAATACCTTTTTAAATGCTGATCTTGATGAAGAGGTTTTTATTAGTCTTCCACCCGGTTTTGAGAAGAATTTGGGATTAAAGAAAGTCTGTAGACTAAAGAAGTCGTTGTATGGCCTCAAACAGCCCCTAGAGCTTTGAGAGATTTGGGAAATCGGTGAAGAATTGTGGCTATTGTCAAAGNGGTTTTTATTAGTCTTCCACCCGGTTTTGAGAAGAATTTGGGATTAAAGAAAGTCTGTAGACTAAAGAAGTCGTTGTATGGCCTCAAACAGCCCCTAGAGCTTTGAGAGATTTGGGAAATCGGTGAAGAATTGTGGCTATTGTCAAAGCCTAGCTGATCATACCATGTTCTATAAACATGGTAGAGAAGGAAGAGTTGCTATACTAATTGTTTATGTGGATGATATAGTCATGACAGGTGATGATAGTGAAGAACTAGAAAGACTGAAGAAGAGACTTGCAGCCGACTTCGAGATCAAGGATTTAGGGACATTGAAATACTTTCTTGGGATGGAGTTTGCTAGATCCAAAGAAGGTATATTTGTGAATCAACGTAAATATGTCCTTAATTTGCTTAATGAAACAGGTTTGCTAGGGTGTAAACCAACGGAAACACCTATTGAGCTCAACCTCAAATTACAGCTTCCTAAACCTGAAGAAGTCCTGGACAGAGAACAATACCAGAGACTTGTTGGAAAACTGATTTACTTGTCGCATACTCGTCCAGATATAGCATTTGTAGTTAGCATGGTTAGTCAGTTTATGCATTCGCCTAGACAAGAACACTTCAATGCAGTCTATAGAATTCTCAGATATTTGAAAGGGACTCCTGGAAGAGGTTTGTTATTCAAGAATTGTGGGCACTTGCAAGTTGAAGCCTAGACTGATGCGGATTGGGCTGGAAGTGTTGCTGATAGACGATCAACTTCTGGCTATTGCGCGTTTGTTGGTGGCAATGTTGTTACATGGCGAAGTAAGAAGCAGAATGTGGTGGCGAGAAGCAGCGCAGAAGCTGAGTTTAGATCAGTTGCTCATGGGATTTGTGAGGTGTTGTGGATTAAGAGACTCTTAGTAGAATTGAAAGTTTCTAATCCACTACCCATGAAAATGTATTGTGACAATAAAGCTGCCATTTCAATTGCTCATAATCTAGTGCTTCATGATAGAACAAAGTGGAGGTCGACAAACACTTCATCAAGGAAAAACTAGATAAAGGACTGATGTGTATGCCTTACATTCCCACTACTCAGCAAGTTGCAGAAGTGTTTACTAAGGGGCTTCCTACTGGGCGATTCAATGAGCTAATTGGCAAGCTGGCTATGGAGGATATCTTCAAACCAGCTTGAGGGGGAGTGTAGAAAAGGAAAGAAATATTTGTAATTATAGAGAATAAGTCAATGGTATAAATTAGGAATTAGCTAGTACAGCTAGGTAGCTAATTTTTAGTCAGTTTCTGCCTTTTGGTTATTTTCCTTATTTTTATGTATTCTCCTCTATAAGAGAACTTTGTGTAACTCTTTAAAAAATAGAGAAAAATACAGAAAAGGTTTCAAGGATAAATTACAATAACAGACGAACTTCATCTTCAAATCATGTGTTATGCTAACATTATATAGATAATGAACTATTTGAGCTGTTTAAAGAAATCAAAGATGAACCTATAGAGCACTAATACAAAAAAGTTTTTTTTACAATGTTAACAACTAGAATCTGTTCTTCTTTATCCTTTGAAATGGAAGCTATAGTAAATTCTATGAAGAAGTCAAAGTGAATATTCACCAGCTATGCACCAGTCACCTGATTGCATCAATAAATCATTTCAGAACTTGAATGAAGAAACCGATATTTACCCTTTCGTGAACCACCGCAGATGTATAGTTCTAAGAAGTTTTTTCTTTCCAATGGCCAAGTCAATATGGATCACATTCGGTAGAGTAAAGTGAAAATTTAGTGAGTTATGGTACACGGAACATGAAATTGAAACCAGCTAAATAACATGATAGTGGTGTAAGAGTCTTCCTGGTTCGACACTTGACACTTTTTGAGAACTGATAGTGTTTATACAGACAAGAGAGTTTCCCACTGTCGTGAAAAGCTTGCTAGATATTTCACTATTTTTCATTGTAGCGATTTCTTCACGTGTTAGCCAGCTTTTTCTCACATCAAAATTATAGGAATGAGCACAACCTCAAATAGTATTGTTGAAAACATAATATTGTGAAAACTGTAAATCTTACGCTTTGTGTCGTAACTGCAAGTAAAGCTCCTCGTCAGCAAGTGGTGGAGATTTACCAATCTCTACTTCCAGCCTGTAGCGTGCTTGCTCAAGTTTTATAGCCTTGACCATTTCAAGCTTTTGATTTTTTCTTACATCAAGCATCTGAGCTGCAAGAGGTACAGTCTTGCCATACCTGTTCGAGTTAATAAGTTTAGTTATCATCAGAAGACAAGTAATTTCAGGATAAATCTTGATCAATGGATGCATGATGAATTTCATATTTGGATGCATACACCCACCACTCATAACCAAGTCCATGTAGCTCATTGTCTAATCAAGAAATTGGAGACTGGCAAAGCATAACACTCATATCTCTTCCTTCTCCGATCTCAGGTAAGAAGGAACCGAGAAGAAGGTACCTCCAACTTGTTTTACCACGAGAAACTTCATGATAAGCGTGCATAAGGGCATATTGGCTGAAGTAGATTCTAGTTTACATGAAAGGTCTACTTAATTCTTTGCATAGGTACATGCTACTCGATTATCTGTTGAAGGAATGAATCACAAATGTATAGACATTCTGTGAAACCAAAGTTCTGCTCCGGAAGTGGCTCATGGGAGTTGACATGTTGCAAATTAAGCTACACAGCAATGGTGTTGGTGGACCACTTTGTGCTAATATGGGCAACACGTATAGGGCCTCCGAATAGTCAATACACTCAGAGCGTGTTTGACTGAGCTTAAAAGTTACTTCTCTAGAAAGCAAGTTAAGATATACATTATATAAAAGTAAGTTTTATTACTAAAAAAGTAACTTTGAAAATCATATTTTAAAAAATAACTTAAATGTGAGTTTGACTTACTTTTAAGCACAATCAAATGTGCTCTCAGTATAAATGGACTTAAGGCCCCATTTGGAACCACTTTTGCTTATGTTTTCGTTTCATATATAATAATTTTTGTTTGGAAATTAATTTCTAAAAGCGTCTTATTTCCAAAGTGCTCCTAGAGGAAGTAACATTGAATCCACCGCCTCTCAGGCCTCCCGACTGATTCTAGCATAGAGGCCGACGGTAGACAATAACTCCCCTTCAAACACAGTACTATTGTTTAAAATGCTGATATTCTATATAATTCGATTGATATTTTGGCAATAATGAAAGCAACAATTGGCTTTTTAATTGGAACAGAACTAGGATCTTTCTTAAATGCCCTTGATACAAAACTATTCTTTGAGTATACAGTGTAGAATTATTAACAATGACTTTTCTTCTACATATCATTCCCACATAGGTAAAGCATAAATTATGGAGGAAAAAAAAAAACCATTCCCTCGTTGATACAAGATAATTTAGATAAGTAGCTTATTCCAACTGATCCAAAAAGAACTAAAAATGCATTCTGTGTCAATTATCACCTGTCCAGAAATGGCATAAGAACGTAGTCGTGAACCAAGAAATCCATAGCCCATGGAACAATAACCAGTATTGCCAAAAATTTAGCCTGTCAAAACATAGAATTATTCATTTAATCGTATATAAAGATCAAACAAAAATGGTTGTTTCATCTCTGCTTTTGTTCAGAATGCTTCAAATTTCTTAGTGTAAGATGACACTTTTTTTACATGTAGTATACTTTTCCACACTGAAGGCATGGTGTCACAGAGCTGGAAGCTAATTGTCCAGTTGGTGGTCTTAAAAACTTTAGTTTAGCAATTGATTCGATATCAGTTCAATTATCGTGCTATAATATTTCATGATCAAGGAATCCAAGATTGAGATTGATAATTATAAATTATAACATAAAAAAGAAATAAATTTAATGCATGAAAGCAAATTAGATACCTTTTGAAGAATTGTCATGAGATCACTTACCGAATTGAATGAAGCATAACGGAAGTAACGATCTTCATACAGAATGTCACCATCTTCTCTGCCTTGAACCAAATCCCTTACTGACTTAATCAATCCTCTATCAGAAATTAGCTCACTAAAATCTTCTCCTACATCATCTAAAGGTTCTCCAATTGCGCATTTCGATTCTTGAACCCATGATTCACCGTTAGTTTCATTCACAAGCCAGTCCTCCCACCTTCTGTTCTCCTCATTCTTTGCATTCTCTTGTGCTTCCTTTAACTCCATAATTTCCTCAGCTCGCCTTTTCCACGTCTCGAACTTTCCGTTCTCAGAGAATTCATCACCACTCGAGCCCTCCTCCGACTCCAAGCCATCAAGCATATCCTCATCCTTCAAACCAAGCCAGTTCTCATCATCCTCAAGGAAGAATCTCTGCCACCAACTTATCCTCTTTGAATGTCTTTTCTTGGCATTTGGAATCTGTCCAAAAGATTTTCTCCTCCCACTACTCAATTGAACTACAGAAGACGAATTATGACAGGAAAATGAATTTTGTGAACTGCAACTCTTCTTGGAAAAGACCAAATTTTGACAAAAGAACATTGAAGTGTTCATCAATAACATGTATAAAATTCCACATTTTTCAGCCTCATGAAGCAAAAAAAGTCGCAATCTTTCTTTAAAAAATTCACCAAAGATGCAAAAGAAACAATGAAATTAATCATCATTCACTACCCACAAATGCATTATTGAAATCTCGTATCCATTCAAGAATGCCGGTGTAAATTTCTTGAAAGAAAAATACAGATAAAAGAAAATGAAATTGACAAAACGCATAAATGTGAGCCCGAGTAAAATGGAAAAGAAGAGATATACAAGTACAATGACGCGGAAAAGTACAAAAATCTTTTGGGGTTTGTCTATTGGTAATGGAAGGAGCCAAGCGGGAGAGGATAACGGTTTCCTTTGATACTTGCGGATACCAGTTTTCTACTGAAGGAGGGTAAACTTCATCCGTGGTCGGTGAGCTTTTAGTGATGCAATTTAGTACTTGTTTGGGAGAAATTAAAATTGAAAATATAATCGTTATTGGGCAACTCGTCTAATAAAAGTTAATAATAACGACTAGTTTTTCAATTTTAATCCGATTTTAACCTATACCGAACACGCCCTTAGTTTCAATTCAGTTATTGAACTTCAATTTAATTTGAAATTTCACTACTATGTCAATCTCCTTCCAAATTGATAAAAGTTGCTTAATTGATAGTCAGGACAGCAGACATTCTAGTAATCGCTAGTCGCATAGCAATTCACTACTATGCCACATTGCACAATTAAGAAAATACGGATTTTAACCTTTACTCATTTCTTAGCTGTCACGTAGAAAGTCAATAGCCGTATGAATGTCAATTGAGTAATTTCCATCACTTTTAAGTTGTAAGAATGATACGTGTCATTGCGGTGAAATTTAAAACTAACTGAATTTTAATGAGCTAATTAAACAAATTAAAGTTCAGTAATCTAATTAAAATTTCGGCAGAAGTTCTGCAGCTATTTTCATTTCATATTATCTTTGGAGAGTTATGTTACCTTTTTCCTCTTACTTTTTATTTAGTTATCATTGTAGGTTTTATAATCGAAATACTAAAATAGATGCCAACAAAATACTTTGATAAGATAAAAGAGGGTTTCGAGCTAAGTGAGCGATTTGTGGAAATAATTTCTTTTGGAATGGAAGATTGACCTATTCTCGAAATGAACTTTTGGAATTTTCTTGTTTGCCTTTCAATAAAATTTCCTTATTATTTAAATATCAAAATAAAACTTTAATTTTTAAACACATATTTCGCAGGATTCGACACTATTACACACCTATCCATCACTTCCATAAAAAAAATTAAGAAAATCCCTAAAAATTACAAGTCAAGAAATTACAATTACAAAAATATACAATGAATCCATCACCATATGTCTATGATCGAATTTTCGACAAAAAAAGATAATTCAAACAATCTCGTCGCCATATATCTGTGATTGAGTCGCTCTTTTTAACGACTTTTTAAGTTCTTAATCTCAAATCCGTCGTGTTACTGATTTTGCCTAAAAAATGGTGATTTTTAAGTTCACACATGCACTTGTGATAAATTGTGATTCGGATAGTAGAGGAGGCACATATTTAAGGAGAAATACAGAAGGAGAAGAAAAATCTCTACAAATCTGTTTTGAAGGCACATTTTCTATCATCCATTGTCTAATCCTTTAAATGAATACCATTTTAGTGAGGGGACCTGAAATTTCTCCAATCCATCTCTTGCTAAATCATGAAATCAAATTGCACAATTTTTATTACTAAAAAAAGTAGAAGAAGAATGGGCAAAAAAATAAAAACCATAAAAAGAAGGTGGAAGGAAAAACTTTTACGTTCTTACTGCCTTGGCTTTTGAGTCTAAGAAGGCCAGGGCAGAGTTTTTCCTTCCTCATTTTCGAATAAGCAAAAATGGCGTTCCAGGATTTCGACCTGATTACAGAACGACGAAAGCAAGAGAGGCAACAGAAGATGAGGAGGAGTATCACAATTGCTATTTTATCGAGTGTTGTTGTCATCCTTGTGGTTGCTGCTGCAATCGGTGTAGTTTTTTATAATCAGGAAAATGCGGATACTACCAATAAGGAACCTAAGAATGCAGCCCACTCTGCCCCGAAACCTGTGGTCAAAGCAGAAAAGGCTGTGAAAGCAGTATGTGCAGTTACAGATTACAAGGAAACCTGTGAGGATAGCCTCTTGAAGACAGTCAAGGGTAATGCAGCCACTCAACCAAAAGAAATTCTCAAGGCATCAATAGCTGTTATTTCCAAGGGGATTGATGAAGTTATTGATCGTGCCAAGACTATCAAATTCGACACACCCCTGAAAAAGGCTGCATTTAATGATTGTTTGGAACTTCTGAAAGATGCCAAAGAAGAATTAAATAGTTCCATTTCAACTATTAAGGGCATGGATTTGGGCAAGATTTCCTGGAGAACGCCTGATATTAACAATTGGTTGAGTGCAGTAATGTCTTACCAACAGACGTGTATTGATGGATTCCCTGATGGAGAGGAGAAGGCTGCAATGCAGAAACTTTTGAAAACTGCCAAGGAACTTGGCAGCAATGCCTTAGCCGTTGTCTCACAAGTTTCATCCATCTTTTCCAAACTTCAAGTACCTAATCTCAAGAGAAATCTTTTAGCATATGAGGTTGGATTCCCGACATGGATAAATGAGGAAGACCGGAGAATTCTTAAAGTAGATGGCCCAAAGCAGACTCCAAACGCGACCGTGGCAAAAGATGGTAGTGGAAACTATACAACCATCACGGCAGCATTAAATGCACTACCTCAAAAATATATAGGACGGTATGCATTTTATTTTATTTTTTAATTTTACCCGTCTTCTTAAATTTTATGTAAACTGAATTCTATTTTCGTGTTTTCTTAATTGGAGACGGTTTTAATCAGTGATATTATTGCAGATATGTTATTTATGTTAAAGAAGGTGTTTATGAAGAGAATGTTATAGTTACTAAAAAGACAGAAAATATTACCATCTATGGCGATGGATCCCAGAAGAGCACTGTCACTGGCAAGAAAAATTATATTGATGGGGTACCAACATTCCAAACTGCAACATTTGGTATGTAATTAGGAAAAGGAAAATGCATGTTTCAGCCATAATTTATAATTCAGAATCTTAATAATCGCGCCTGTGTATTGGCAGCTGCACTAGGTGATGGATTCATGGCCCAATCTATCGGATTCAGAAACACGGCTGGTCCAGAAAAGCATCAAGCTGTGGCTCTTCGCGTGCAGGCTGATCGCTCAATTTTTATTAATTGCAGAATGGAGGGGTACCAGGATACCCTATATGCTCAAACTCACAGACAATTTTATCGAAGCTGTTACATTACTGGTACAGTTGATTTCATATTTGGTGATGCAGCAGCTATATTCCAGAATTGCATGATCTATGTGAGAAAACCGATGGACAACCAGCAAAATATTATTACAGCTCAAGGAAGGGTAGACAAAAGGGAAACCACGGGGATTGTGCTGCAAAATTGTCGCATTTTGGCAGATGATAAACTCAACTCTGAGAAGGCCAAAATCAAGAGTTATCTTGGCAGGCCATGGAAGGAGTACTCGAGAACCATTGTAATGGAAACGGAGATTAGTGACTTGATTCAACCCGTGGGTTGGCTAGAATGGAGTGGTGACTTCGCCCTGAAGACTCTCTATTATGCAGAGTACAACAACAAAGGTCCAGGATCCAGTACTTCTGGCAGAGTTAAATGGCAGGGTTACAAAGCGATTAAGAGGGAAGATGCCTTGAAATTTACTGTTGGTCCCTTCTTGCAAGGCAATACTTGGTTGAAGTCTGCACAAGTTCCTGTGCATTTTGGGATGTTCAGCTGAAGTGTCTTGTGTAATTAGTTGAGTACAAAAAGCAGGGAATTCAAGATTAGGAAATTCTTTTGGACATAGAGTTATGCCAATAATATTGGTGTTCATTTTTTTGCCAGAATTTATCTATCTGTGCTTGTTATTAATTTATTCAAGGCATAATAATGAATATATGATTAGGGAATTTACCTAATTATCAGGCTTCAAGTCATTTCCTATCTGAAATGCAACTGCATTGCATCCCAAAACAGTGAAAATATGACTATAGAATACAATGCTTTTAAGAAACAGTCGTCTCTGTGTTTTTTCCTATTTAGATTTTTCTAAAAACAAGTGTCAAACATTGTCTCCTTAATATAAAAGTGATCTCTGCCACCAACTTATACCCTTTGAATGTTTCTTGATATTTCGAATCAGCCCACAAGATTTTCTCCTCCCATAACTCGACCAATTATGACAAGAAAATGAAATTTGTGCTCTACTACTATTCTTGGAAAAAAACTAATTTTTGCCAAAAGACCAATGAAGTGCTCATCAATCACATGTATGAAATTCCAGAGTTTTCAGCCTCATGAAGCAAAAAAGTCGCTTTTATTCTAATAAAAATTCAACCAAGAAAGTGGAATCAATCATCTTGCACTGCTTGCAAATGAATTATTACAATCACTTACCCACACAAGATTGATTGTGCAAATTTCTTGAAAGAAAAATACCCAGAAAAGAAAATGAAATTGACAAAATGCTGAAATCCCGGAAAAGAGGAGAAAGTACAAAGACAAACTGAAAAAAGAATACAAAAAAACTTTTGGGGTTTATGCGTTCGTGATGAAAGGAGCCAGGCGAGAGAAAACAGTTTTGCTTTGATACTTGCGGGAAAAATTTCCGGTACTTCCAGATCATGGAGTATTTAGTACTTCTTGCCACTATAACATACGTCTCGTGACATTTTGACATAAATAGGTTGTACAACGAATTTTGTGTATTAAAAATACAGAAATCATTACAAATTGTATTTTTTCGAAATACAAGTGGATGTTAATTTTCTTGTAACTACAAAACTGCAAGATCCTTTGATTAATGATCTAAATGTTTGAAGATGAGGGGGCACAGAGGTTGAATCCTGGATTTCGAGATTTGTTGAAAATTCGATTTGTTGAGAACTTGGCTTGTTCGGCACTTGGATTTTACGGTTTGGATTTGCACTTCGGGACTTGGACTTGAATTTGATTTGATTTGAAGAAGACTTTGATCTTCTTGGTGTTCATCGAACTTACGCGTGTGATGATTTCTTCTCTTCATCTAACTTTGTAATTTCTTCAACACTTCGTAATTTTCTTCGTACTTTCACTTCTAAAATTTTATGGTTCTTTGGTCCTATTTACAGGGAAAATTCGTAGCCAATTGGGTAACCACCTAACTATAATTAAAAAGAATAATTGAATAAATGTGG
>CAIGRK010392018.1:0-10276 GCA_903798315.1 Fraxinus greggii | reverse complement strand
TACTGATTTCTATCCTTTTTTGTCCTACTAACTCAAAGGCAAAGTTACAAGTTGGCTACAAATAGAAGGGTTGGAGGCCAATGTTAGGGTGAACGTGAAGGTTTTTTCCTTTTCTATTTTTCACTACAGAAAAAGAAATTCATTGAGAGAGAGAGAGAGAGAGAGAGAGAAAGGAGGCTCTATTTACATGTGGGGAAATTTTTTATATCAGATCACTTGTGTCTTGTGTTTCTTCTCAATTCCCATGGCAACCATACATAAAATTTGTATTTTTTTGTTGTTTTATATAATTCTTATTCAGAATTCCGCAGGACTAGGTTCTAAATTGATGCTCCGAATTGAGAGGAATCCTAGGGCTGATAATTGTTGTTATTGTCCCTGCTTCTGCTGCTATCTCTACTTGCATCCATATTGTGTTGTCCAAGAGAGATGACAAATTCTCAAAATGTTGAGCTGGAGGCAGCCAAGTTTCTGCATAAACTTATACAAGAGTCTAAAGACGAGCCTACCAAATTAGCTACAAAGCTTTATGTGGTGAGTAGGATTTTCTTTTACGATATTCATAGTTACTTTTCTGCATAGTTTTTGGCCTGAATTGCTAATATGCCGTGTTTACATTTATTACACGGGAAATAAGCAGATTTTGCAGCATATGAGATCTAGTGGGAAAGAAGATTCAATGCCATATCAAGTTATATCAAGGTAAAGCCTCTGCTTATGGGTGCAATAAATTTTACTTACTGCATTAAATTTTTAAGAGGTACCGATCAAGATTATGACCACACTATTTCTTTTCTAAATTTTATTGTGTTGTTAGCAATTATTATTTATTAGAAAGAATAATGTTCACCCATGCACACAGTCTTTGAAAACTATTGTAATTGATCTCAAAATAGCTGATCAGCTAATTGCTTGATTTGTTTAGTATCTTGTTTATTTCAATTGCTTTTTTCAAAATGTTTCATACAATCTATCTTTATTTCTGTTTATAATCTAATATTTTTTATGTTTCTATCATTTAAGGGCTATGGAGACTGTTATTAAACAACACAATCTTGATATTGAAGCTTTAATGTCGTCACGCCTTCCTCTGGCTGGTGGAACACAAATTGTAGACTCTACATCTTTGCAATTAGCAGGTAAAACAACACTCTTAGACTCGCTCACACACAGAAGGGGTAAGAGTGTGTGTGAGAGAGTGAGAGATTCGGCTCACACACTTGGACGACAATAGCAGAATTTTATTTAGCGCTATAGGTGTAAGACAGAGCGAGAGACACACACTGTTTTCATAAGCATATGGACTCCAAGAGCAGTATATTGCATTACACTGTAGATGTGCATACCACAATGGTAGTATGGTAGGTAAACATTGTGATTTCATGATGTAAATTAGATGCCCTCTTTTACATGACATTAAATGTAAGCCAGTGTGTCAAGTTCTGCCTACTTTTAACAGCCGAGGAGGTGCTATAGACTTAATGAGAGGATAAAAATATACAACAAATAAGGAAAGTGATGTCAAAGAGAGCCGATCAAGAAATTGTCATTACAACTGAATGAAGTTAGAAGTGTGGGCCTTTGTAATTGAGGAAATCTAGAATTGAAAAGTATCTTGTTTTGGTCCTGTTGGTTATGTGCTTTATATGTACCCTTGTAATGTTTGAGACGTGCTTCATGTAGGTTCTCTATTGACAATGCATTGTACTTTGAGGTGCTTGTTCAAGTGTATAGTGTTAGGATCCATGGTTTATTTTAATGATAAAATCTGACAATACAAGTATTGCTGCGTCAATTATTGATGCCATAACTCGTGTAAATTGAAAAGCAATAAAATTTCACCATTAATGATAAATGGAAATATTGCTGGTTCAATGGGAAATGTTGAAAGAGCTGTATCTCTTTTCTTACTGTTATTGCTAAAAAAAATACAAGAAATTATGTTTTGAGTTATTAGTCTTCTGCCTTTTTTAGGGATATGGGGTAGGGGGGTCTTGGATTTTTCGGCATGCTTCTTTATGGATGTGGTAGGACTTTTTACCCTAGAGGATCTCTTGCTTAATATGTATTTTTATCTGAGAAGGTGGAATTGGAATTTCAGGTGGAGCTTCCGATTCTTATCCACCATCAGAATCGTTGCTTGTTCAAGTGTATAGTGTTAGGATCCATGGTTTATTTTAATGATAAAATTTGACAATACAAGTATTGCTGCGTCAATTATTGATGCCATAACTCGTGTAAATTGAAAAGCAATTAAATTTCACCATTAATGATAAATGGAAATATTGCTGGTTCAATGGGAAATGTTGAAAGAGCTGTATCTCTTTTCTTACTGTTCTTGCTAAAAAAAAAATACAAGAAATTATGTTTTGAGTTATTAGTCTTCTGCCTTTTTTAGGGATATGGGGTAGGGGGGTCTTGGATTTTTCGGCATGCTTCGGATGTGGTAGGACTTTTTACCCTAGAGGATCTCTTGCTTAATATGTATTTTTGTCTGAGAAGGTGGAATTGGAATTTCAGGTGGAGCTTCGGATTCTTATCCACCATCAGAATCGACAGTTCCAGTGAATTTTGGTAGCTCCTCATATGATAACCATGGTTTTGCTGCAAAGATAAACAAGGATAGAAGCATGGAAGTGTTTCCAGCCACGCCTTCAACTGATTTTGCAGCTGGAAAGCCATTGGATCATGGGGGAACTAGTACACTGGTTAATGCAAATAAAATAATTCAGGTACTTTCTTACCACAACACTCTGGGCATTTCACCTTCATCACTACTGCCTTCTATGATTTTTTTGGGGCATCATTTTGAGTCACTTTTCTTCTATTCATCTGATTTCTGATTTCGTATGCTTTACCTTCTTGAAGTTCCTGGATGGAGAGGTTAAAATGATTGACGGTGTCCATATTAATCTTGTCATCCAATTTTAAATTGGAGGTCTGCCACTTATTCTGTCTTTTGTTCCCTGCGTCCAATTTATAGTTATAATGTACATGGTGCATTAATTAACTGTGATTTTTGGAAGTTGGAGGATGTATTGTATCAGTTAGTTTATTACTGAAATTTTAAAATTTTAATGAAACTATAGTATTGAACTCTAACAGTTATGACTGTTATTTATTAAAATATAATAAATGTTTCTCATAGAATATGATAATTCTTCATACTTATCATAGATGGAAACCCCAAAAAAGAAAATGTTGTCTTCAAATTTGCAGCCATAATGCTAGCGCAAGGTACATGGCTGTTTCCAGCAACTTGTCATTTCCATTTGCACATGTAAGCTATATCAATTTTTTGCAACTGAACTCACGGCAGTGAATAGTTGAGTTTGATAATGTATACAACATGATAATGAAAACCAGTAACTGATATAGAACTAATTGTGTAAATTTTAGTTCAAATTTGCAGCTTTAGTAAGCTGAAATTCTTAATAACTCAAAGCAGCATAAAATCAATGAGTATGGTGAACCATACTTAAAAAATGAATATGAATCTGTGCGGCTATTTTACAACCCTTTGGAAATAAAAAAATTAGAAATAAATGAATTGATAGCACAACATATATCACTAGTCCAGGAAAAATTTCGTTGACTCTTTACCCACGTAAGTTGGAACCTTGGGTCGGTGGTAGTACAAGGCATATCATTATTTGAAAAAGAGAAGTATATTTTGTTGCTTATTGCATAAATATATAATTTATGAACTGATATACTAAAGAATAGATACATATGGGATATTTATTTCTGTAACTTTTCCCAATATACTAATATCCAACTATTTTCCTTTTTTAGTCTCAGGAGGTTATGTAGGTGATATTCGGAACTGTATTGATAAGTAGTTTGACATCGGTCAATAAAATATTTTGATCAAAATCTTGCTGTTAATTTTGTTAATTGGCTCAAATGGCATTGTAGTCATATCTTGAAGTCTATCAGTACTGTTTCATACTTCTTTAGCCCCCAAACGGAGATTCCTTTAGTCAACTAAATTATTTTTCCATTCAATAATTTTCGGAGTGTATATGAGATTTCACAAAGACATGAAATGCATAAGAAACTGCAATTGAATTAGTTCTATGATTTGGAATAACTTTATATAAAAAACATAAAAAATCATGTTTTGGAAGATCACGACATTGACTTTTACCAGCCAAACGAGGAATCTTCTTTTGATAGAGGGATGGTTGATGATACCTGTTTTGATCGGTAACCTTCAAAATTTTATTTTTTATTATCCGTTCCTTCATCCTTGAGTCGGATTAACTTGTCATGGTAACATCTTGTTGTGCTACTTATGTAAGCTCTATGACTTGTTTATTGCTATTTTCCCTGTCTAGACATGCAAGATCTCCAATTAAACATATGGTTAAGTTACATATTGCCATGTTAGAGTTGGATAAGAAAAGAGCAGTAAGATGATTGCTCTTTCTATATAAATTGATTTAGAAGGACGTACCTGGGTAAATTAAGATTTCTAAGGCCGTTTGATCTTACTGAAGCGAGACTTGATGTAACTTTCTTCAGGAGCTAACTATTTGTCACGTCGTATTTGAAGCAACTATTATTACTCCCTTCATATCTTATCTCATGATGAGCCATAAAATAGATTTATGAGAGCATTATAGGCTACATAAGCAAGCCACCTGTGCTCTGAAGTTGCCTCGTTATAAATTCCTAATAAATGGTAATCAGGTTATGAAGGAAAACTGCTAGTCCTGCCAAAGTAAGACTGGCTGAAAATTCGGAAAATCTGAAGGCTCGTGACAAGTAATTAACTATACACTCTAACTGTCACTTAGCAACAAACATGCAGTTATTACGATTCTGTCCTCTTCTACTCACACAAGCTCTGTCTATGCCGTGTGTAGGATTCCCCTTATGACAGTTCCACTAAGACATTCCTCAAAGCCTTGTATGAATGTGAAATCCCTTTCAGCATGGCTCTCTATGCTTTTGATTACTTTGAAATTTTTCTCACCAACATACTTTCTTTTTGAAATCAGTTAGTGCAGTTTTGGAATTCAAGAAAAAAATGTATTCTTTTTTGAAGTTTGTTTTTAACGTTTGGTTATTCTTGTGTTTGTTATGAAAATTAAATCACCTTTTATAGTGTTCAATACATTTTACTTTGAGACATCTTTTGTACATTTTTATGATGTTCCTGGACATTATATGGTAAAATCTTATCTTTAAATTTGATTCTGCACACATCTCCTTGGGAAATTAACTTATGATGAGCCATGAACTCACTATTATCATCTCTTCCCTAGGAGGTTTCCTACTAGTAATCAAGTGGAAAGCGGACTAATTTTAATGGTGTCTTTGATGCATGTGCAACACATGCCTCATGCATAAAGCTTTTAAATTTCATTGCCATTTTTAATTACGCTCCAGTTGAGAAAACGATGTGAAAGCGTAATGGGATTTGTCAGCTCATTCATCCTCGCTTTGCTAATCTGGATTTGGCTCTAGTTTAATCTGTTGAGCTTGTGTGACAGGGTGGTGTGTCTAGCAGTATTCCGGACGCAAACATGCTCAGAAGTCTGGGTCTTAGAGAGAGAGGGAAGTCTCCGGCTGCTCAAGCTCCCAGCACTAGCATGCCATTTAAAGAACAGCAGTTAAAACAGCTCAGAGCGCAGTGCCTTGTGTTTTTGGCTTTCAGGTAATGATCTCCTATTCTAGGTTATGTTGGTTTATCCTTTCTAAGTAAGAAATTATGTACTTACTTTTGTTTGGGTGCTGTTTGTTTCCATGCACAGAAATGGTTTGACACCTAAGAAGCTTCATCTGGAGATCGCACTTGGAAATTTTTACTCACAAGAAGGTATTTAACCATTCACATTATTTCACAAGTCCTTGTTAATTTAATTGGCAAATAACTGGTTAATCTGCAGATGGACCACGCAGAGATCTTATTGATCAGAAAGAGAAGGAGCAGGTCAAGGACCCAAGCAACATTCCTGAAGCCTCTAGGCAATCTGAAAGACTAATTAACACCAAAGGTCATTCATCTTTTGTGGACTTCGGTTCTTCCAAAGGAGCTGAGGTTGCCATGATGATGGAGGACAACGGTGGTCAACCCTCTATTCTGTTTGAAAATGCACAAGATAGGAGGAATCTTTTAGCGACAAGAAGGGAATTGGATGCTGAAATGCCTAACTCGGAAACAGTAGTACAGACACTTGCACCTGGAGAACAATATGGATTGAACACGAGGCATGTTTCTATTAATAATCATGGGTTTGATTTGAAGAACAGCCAACAACAGATTGGATCGACAATCGTATCTTCCCTTATTATAACCCCAGCTGAGCAATTGAATCTCGAGGAGAGTAGTGGGACTGGAACTGGGTGCGAAACTGATGCTTTCAAGGCTTCACTACCTGCCACTGTTGTAACACATGAATTGGTGCCACAAAGAAAAGATTATGCTGTGAGTCTCTCTCAAAGTCCTACTGACAGCAGTGTTCTTGGAAATAGACGCTGTGATGGAAAGTTGGCTAGTTTTCCATCAAAGGACCAGTGGAAGCCTGTCTTGGGAATGAGTGGCCAAAGTTACCCTGCAATGATAAAAAATGTTTCACATTGTGAGTACATCATTTATTTCGTTTAATCAACTAAACTGATATACAACTATATATGTGGGTTGTTTGTCTGTATGTATGCTTATATTTACACATATGTTATTTTTGTGATGCAAAAAAGATCTGTTGTTTGTGGAACAGTTATTTTAGATTATGCAACAATGATTCACTATGACAAACTAATATTTGGAAATTCTGTTGCAGCTTTACAGACAGATCGAGAAGAGGATGATATTTCAATATCTACTGATGGGCCACCTTCTCCAAAGCATACAACACTTGAAAAATGGATTTTGGAGCATCAAAAGAGAAAAGTTATTTCTGAGCAAAGCCAGGCACTAAAACAGCAGAAAACAGAACAAAGAATTGCTGCCCGTTCTGACAAGCTAAAGGTTTGTAATTAATTGTTTATTCATTCAGGGATTATTTTATAATCACTATGGTTTTGGAAGTGTACCTATTTTGAGTGGTTGCATAAGCTTACTGTTGACTCAAGTTGTTTGAACATCTTTATTTCCTTGGGCTGGGACGTGTTATTTCTTAGTTGTTTGCTTAAACTTGCCTGATCTGATAATCGTTGTGAAAATGATGCTTGTGGACAAGTCTCCTGTATCTAAAATTTGTACATCAATATGCATTCCTTGTTTATTTTTCCTTCTTCAAGTTGTGGCTTTTGCAAATTTATATGGTTTATGGTATGATGTGTTATGTCTTTTGACATTTGAAGAAAAGGAAACATCCTTCCTCAATGGTTACCCACTATATTTTACATAACTGCCTGTTGCATCTTCTCCTTTTGTTTTGGTTCATTGATATCCTTCTGTGCACTTGTATCAAAGTGTGTCTGGATATGGTGTTAAATTTTTTTTTCATACGGTCATTGCCATTGTTTTTGTTGGCATCATTGGTTTTTACATGGAGTTGGTAGAAATTTACTACAGAAAGCCTTTAGAAAGTTGAATACTTATTGATCCTAATTGCACTCTAGTTCAACATTTCTGAATAGTGCAAATTAAATATTTGTATTGTTATGAAGACAAGGAAAATGTTATTTTAAAATAGTCTTTAATCTTTGTAGAAGTGGTTAGTTTTTTAGAGTATTCCCATGATTATTCTTCTCATCATCATGTAAAGTGACAATTGGCCTAAGCTCTTTAACTTCCTAATTAACTTGCATAATTTTCTATTAGCTTGAAGAGTCCAAAATGGTGCCTGTAGTACCTCTGGTACCTTTCTCACTTTTGTTTGTCACTCGTTACTTTTTTTGATGTATTTGATTTTTTTTATCACTTTTTTTGATACATTCAAAAAAAAAAATCTAATTTCACTTATTTCAAGAAAGGCACTTGAGTATTTGTATATAGTTTAAAAATTTACGAGCGTCTTTTCCTATACAGATTAGTTGGAGTTTGGTTCAACTTTGATCTATTGTTTTTTAATTCCCTGATAGAGCCTTAAGTTAGCATCTGTAATATGTTTTTCAATCCTTGAATAAGTTTAAATTGTTCTGAAAATGTAAGCTTCTTTACACTTGGAAGCATTGTGCTGTGCATTTACTGGCTTATTGAATTGTATCGGTTTCAGGTGCTTCTTAATTCCTAATACAATGAAAAAGATTAACCTTTATCAGGGACTCAGTTTTGTTTAGTCTTTCTTCTGGCAAGTGATTGATATGCTCTTTCTTATGTTTTACAGGAAAAAGTAAGCTGTTCTGAAGATATTTCTGCAAAGACCAGAAGTGTGATTGAAACGAAAAAGCTTCAGCTGTTGAAGTTGCAGCGTAGTCTGCGGAGGTAATTTATCTTCGGAAATATGCTTCTTATTCTCTCTCTTCCCCTCTCCTCCCTGCACTCTATATCTTTCTCTTGCATTGTTTTCAATTTATTTCTACCTGACTACAATGTACGAGTTTGTCTTCCACATGTTCTCTTGCATCATTTCGTCTGTCTGATTCTTAGATTTTCAATAATGATCTTTCTGCAGAGATATATTAAATGATTTTTTCAAGCCGATAGCCTCTGAGATTGACCGCCTGAAATCAATTAAGAAGCACAGAATTGGTAGGAGGTCAAAACAAATTGAGAGATACGAGCAGAAAATGAAGGAGGATCGACAAAAGAGAATCCGTGAGAGGCAGATGGAATTCTTTAGTGAGATGGAATTTCACAGGTAGAGTCTGTACTTTACAGGAAAATGCCTGTACCAGAAACCTCGTTTCTGCTCTTTACAAGAAAACACTAATTAGTTTTTGTGATGTCTATGGCAATGTCAACTACAGAGAAAGACTGGAAGATGTATTTAAAATGAGGAGAGAGCGCTGGAAGGGATTCAATAAATATTCAAGGGAGTTCCATAAGAGGAAAGAAAGGTTTCATCGTGAGAAGATAGACAGGATCCAGCGTGAAAAGATTAATTTATTAAAAATTAATGATGTTGAAGGGTATCTCCGGATGGTTAAGGTGCTGTATAGCTTAGTAGAGTTTTAATTGTCTTGGGGATGGATTTCTGTCTTATTTCTCTTTGACAATGCTTTCGATATGCTTATAGGATGCAAAATCAGACCGTGTTAAGCAACTGCTGAAAGAGACTGAGAAATATCTGCAAAAGCTTGGGTCAAAACTAAAGGAGGCGAAGGTGTTGGAAAGACATTTTGAAACTGATATGGACGAGAGTAGTGGCTTTGAGGAGAATGAAATCATTTTTGAGAATGAAGATGAAAAGGATCAGGCCAAGGTGATCACTTTTCAGAATCTGGTTTTCATTCATTATTTTAGTTTGGTTTAGCAGCTTGAGTAAATCTTATTCCATATTTCTCAATTAGTTGTTATATGTGTTCTGCAGCATTATATGGAAAGCAATGAAAAGTACTACCTGATGGCTCATAGGTAATTATGAAATAATCTCTTCATGTGAATCTCATACTTTGTGCTCCTCATTTGCTAGTTTTACACACTGGATCACATTCGGCTCTATCGGCTTCCTTTTGCTTTCTGTACCCCTTTCTTGTTTCGTGTTAACTGTTGAAGTGTATGACATGATACACTTTCAAAGAAATCTTAAATTACATCAGGTCTTTGTATACAAGATTGACATGTGTGTTTCTTATTGGGATGGATATTTTGTTTCTGCAGCATAAAAGAGAATATTGGGAAGCAGCCGACATGCCTCGAGGGTGGAAAATTGAGAGAGTGAGTGATATCTATTTTTCCAACTTTAATTGCTTTTTATTAGGAGTAGACCTTTTATTTTCCTTACTGGAATTTTCTTTTGTTGACGAGCTTTGAATTATATTTTGTGGGAATATATTAAGCATTTAATGTTATGCTATCCGTGGCGGAGCTACACATTCTTCATTGTAGGGTCAAAAATTAATTTACAATTTTTTTTTCAAGCAACATAACATTAATGAAATTTACTTTATACATTACTACAAAGTTGCCTATGGGAGTACTAGAAAATTTTCCCGTTTTCTTGTGCTCGATATTAAAGATCCTATAACATGATAAACAGACTTGTTAATTTATCAAACGATTCATAATGACGAGTGGGAAACAATATTAAAACTTAAAAAGAGCGTTAGGAAACAACTTTGAAAGTATAGTGACCGTTGGTTAAAAATAAAATCCAATGTGGTGCGGAAGCCTTTTTGAAATTCTTGTAATAATAATTGAAAATAAGAATTATATTGG
>CAIGRK010391995.1:0-11199 GCA_903798315.1 Fraxinus greggii | reverse complement strand
TCCAATTTATTAAGGATATTATTTTCACACTTATAAACAAATCTTTCTTTCTATTTCTATTCTACGTGGGTCAAACTACATCCAAAACCCCTATTTCTATACAAACTCTCCAACAATCAGTACATGGATATTTTCTCTCATGAGTTCATAGCAATTCAAAATGCAAAGGAACCACAGATTTATTTATTTATTTGGGTGAGTACTAGAGGTGGATGGGATATAATAAAGGTGTTTTCATGCTAATGGTTTCAACATTTTTGGGTAATTTTGTTCAGTTAATTTGTGTGAAAATAAATTGAATGATTTTTTTCTAGTATGGTGGTCTTTGCACCCTTGAGGTGTGCTCCAATGTAGATTTATTTCTCTATTTCCTTTTCAACGATTTCTTTTTTTAAAAAAATAAATTTAAATTGTGAGAATGATCTAGCTAACGAATGAAAATTCTTTATTTTATCGGCTGTCTGTACCTTATACAATATTTCATTTCCAAGAATCACCCAACACCTAACATGGCTACTCATTAAATTCCATTCTTGCTATCTTGTTTTATTCGTACATTTTGGTCATGATAAAGATTATTTTTTAGACTTTAATGATATATTTAACACGTTAAATTATTGCATCGAACTGAATGACATCAAGTTAAAAAATGAGAATATATATCATACGTCTTTATTAAGTTATGGAACCCATTGAAAACTTAAAAGAAAAGATTTTATTTTTTTAATAGTGTTTTTGGCTAAAAATATTACGAATAACGGTTCTTATTTGTGAAAAAAAGAAAAAGGAATGTAATTTCATCTTAATTGTAATCAAAATCAAATATCAATTTTAACTACAACTTCATAAATACTACTTGCTTGTTATCCTTACATTTCGCCCATGTTTCGTTAGACTTAAAATCCTTATAAAAATCGAAATCATAGTTAACAATTAATTTTAATCATATATTTTATGGAATTCACACCTTTTATCATTTTTCAATATATCAACTTTTATATAAAAAAATCAATTTTTAACTACACCAAAAAGGGTTGACCTATTACTCATTTTGATTATAATTTAATCACAATTTCTCTCAGCAACGTAACATAGGATAGTGTTCCATAGCCATGTCGACGAGCCGAGATGAGCCACGAGTGAAACTTAAAGTTCGGGCTCGACTCGATCGAGCTTTTTTGGGTCGACCCGAGCAAAAGCTCGGCCGAAAAATTTCGTCTCGACCCGAGCTTTCGGCTTGAGCCTTAGCGGGCCGAGCCGGCTCAAGTTTTTTTTTCCCAAAACTGCCTGCAACAGTTTTTAGTTGCCTGCAACATTTTATTATTATTATTATTTTTTTTTCCCTATTGTTTCGATATTTGTTATTATTTTTGGGCTCGGCTCGTAGTGGCCGAAAACGGCTAGGGCTCGAGCCGGCCCCACTCGGGCTTTTCCGGGCCAAGCCCAAGCCACCCGAACCGACGAGCTTTTTTGTCATCTATAATGCTCCACAACCCTAGCATATGTAGGAGCATAAATCGACACTGTCATCACATCTGCCAACATAATCAACGGGTTGTCAAGTCAACTCAAAGGGTTCAACCAAAGCCCATGTCCATTTTACTAATTCCATCTGTAATTTAGCTCGGGTTTGATTCCCTTTAAAACAATTTTTTTTTATTTTCATAATCATTTTAATTACACATTTACACAATAAAATATTTTACATATAGTTTTTTTTTCACTTTTTAATCACACATTCTACAAAAAATTACTATTNGTCATCTATAATGCTCCACAACCCTAGCATATGTAGGAGCATAAATCGACACTGTCATCACATCTGCCAACATAATCAACGGGTTGTCAGTCAACTCAAAGGGTTCAACCAAAGCCCATGTCCATTTTACTAATTCCATCTGTAATTTAGCTCGGGTTTGATTCCCTTTAAAACAATTTTTTTTTATTTTCATAATCATTTTAATTACACATTTACACAATAAAATATTTTACATATAGTTTTTTTTTCACTTTTTAATCACACATTCTACAAAAAATTACTATTTAAAAATTACTTCAAAATAATGGCCATCAGGTGGGGGCTTAAAAAGTCGCATCTATGACTAGCGTGCACAAGATGTTCGGTTCGAGCCCTGCACTGTATTCCTAATTTTCCAGCTGTTCTTTGGTCTATGTAGAGTTTCCCATGCATTCTTACCTTCCTAAAGAATGTATGTTCTAGATTAAAGTCACGGAAATGTCAAAACTTTATTTTGAAGAATATCGATAGAATGAATGTTAGCTTTATCATATTTAGTGTAGGTTAATTCAATTCTCTACTCGATTGAGCAATTCAACCTGCTCAACTGAATTAAGTTAATGACAATTTTAGAAGTTGTCCTTCTTGGTATTATCGTATACATCATAATCATAAATCAGACTCTAGCAATTCGTTTATTCATGCACTCCTTGTCAAACATATCAACTGTTGCATCGTGAGCAAAACCTTGAAATTGAATGTCTTAAATTTTGTCTACCTTATATCATATGGACAGACAGTTTAAGCTTACAAAATGTTCACTAATAAAATATGCCACTTTTAGAAACAAGTCTATTCTTCATTTTAACGAACACGATGATATTTCTTGAGAGTACCAATTTAAATACAAGAGATTATAACATTCTAATATTTTACATTTCTTACTTTACTGCAATTTTATTTCAATATTTTCCTTCTTATAATAAGATATTCAAATTAGAAAAAAAAAAAAAAAAAATGAAGCCTTGTGGCTCGGTCAGGCCGTTATGGGCCACATCGTGCCACATAATCTCCATGCAGGTACATGGGCATAACATGGGCTTTAGCCTTATATTGGCTCAACTCTACCTTATTTGACATCCCTAAATACCTAGATGCGAAAAGATGTTCTGAATTTGACACCCTTCAAATTTAAAGCCCAAGTCATTGTAATAAAACAAAATTATGAGACAAAAAGGCTATTGTTTGAAATCAAAAAACTCCCACGAACCAAAACCCGTGTACAATTTTCTAGAGAAAGTCACGAAATTGTTAGAAAATTATTAAGAACTCCAAACAGAATCTTAGCTTTAGAAAAATCATGGAACTCGTAACCATGAAATCCCCCATCACTAAATTCACCAGCAACTCTCAAACCCTTCTCTTTTAATACCTTCACCAACTGAATCTGACGGTCGATCAATGGATCACCCTCACATCCTGTCACCAAAATTTTCCATCCTTGGCCCTTGATTTTTGCTAACAGCTCCGATTTGATTCCGGCAGTTGGATTACAATATTCATGATCACGATCAAAGTCGATTGGCAACGCAAGTTCCCACATTACATCAGCCACACACGGAGGAAATATCTTATCATTGGCCAGCCTTAGCTCTGACTGAGTCCTCTGGATCCCACCAAAAAATGGTTGATGCAAGATCAGCCCTTGGATATTCAAAGGACTGAGATGGTCTACGCATGTAACGGAACGTAAGCCAACGTGGTAGGCTATGTTGCCACCAGCACTAGATCCCATGAGGTAACACTTCGAGAAATCAGCATAATTTGTTAGCCACTCATCACTGGTGGTTTTGATCCATTGCAAGGCTTCCATGCTATCATCATAGGCTGCCGGAAGGCGATGCTCAGGTGCAAGACGATACTCTGGCGACACTAACACTGCCTGAATTTCAACAGCGATGCTGGTGCAAAATTCATAGCATATAGAACCGGCTGCACTGCCTAGGACGAACCCTCCACCATGATAGTAAACTATGAGAGGCAGTTTAGCTTTGGTGGTTGAATCAAGTACCTTCCGGGGAACGAATACACGTATCCAAGTGCTGTTGGATTCGTTGACTGGAATATCCTTGGTGAGGACTGGAATCGAATCATTATTAGAACAAGCAGAAGTCTTTGCAAAAAAATCAAAAATTCGGGTAATCGAGCCATCGGGATTCCGGGCAATGCCGATGTAGCCGTAGGGATCAACAGTAGGGTCGATTTGATTAGACATGGTAGGCTACTAATGCTGTTGACTCTTTTGGAATCAAGATACACAGAAGTAAAGCCTCCCTTAAATCGGAGGGGAACTGCATATGAGAATATAATTTAACTGCTTAGATCAGCCTATTATATTGGAAATTACAATCAAGGATGATTCTATCAATCGCCATCTACTTCAAAGTCTAAATTTTTGGGCGTTTGTATTTGCATTGAAGAAGCCATCCAAATCATAATGCCGGCTACTATTATTATAAAAAATCTTTTCTAATATTAATTTAGGAGCCATTAACTTTTTATGTCAATGTCATATATTAGCCTGCTATTAGGACATGGTAATTGACGTAGTTGTTTGGACTTTTCTAGATAAAGACAGTCTACAAATTACACAAGTTGGTTAGCCTTGTCCATTGGACTCGTCTCTTCTATCTTTTTCTTCTTTAGTATTTAGCAATTAGTGCCCTTTTCTACTCATCATTTATATGCTTCGAGTATTCTTTTGATACACCTCTCATGCTAGACTTAGTTAAAATCAGTAAGCTCTTACGTCGACTTATTGCATTCATATTTTAGATTTCTTAATTTTTTTCCGTCACTTTTGCAACTTTATTTTTTAAGAACACAATAGTTACTATAGCATATACTTTAGAATATTAAGGTAAACCCTACTTAATTAAGAAGACAATTAGCACCTCTAAGTCTAATTTTTCTAACTACTTGATGCTATACAAGGCATAAGTCCTATCAGTTCGTTAATATCTTTTATTTAATTACGTATTTTACTTAAAATAGTGCTTTTAATAAAAGTTGATAGATTGTGTTTGAAAAATTGTGAATCTTATAAAATGTGTGATTAGAATTTAGTCATAGTTCGACTTCAATTCAGAAATTCCTCTGCATGAAACATTTTCCTAAGAGATCTCACGACTGAGGTTAATCACATGTGTCTTTCTTGCTATTCCTATAAATCATTGCATTTGAGACTGCTGACCTGGAAGGATTAATGATCAGTAAGAGAATTTAAATAATCATGAATTAATGTATAAAAAAATCAAGAATTGACGTGTAAAAGAACCCTAATATTTGCAGTACATCAAGTACTTCCACAAATTGTTCCTTGGCCTGAATTCTATGGGGTGACTTTTCACTCCCTGCAGTAGAAACACAGCTAACAACATTAACCTCTCCCAATCAATTGTGTCAGCATTTTGGAGATGGAGAACCCTTCCTTGAAGCTGCTGCTTATTAGTATTTCCACACCATCAAGGAAGGGATTCATGGTCGCTAAACTAGGAGATTAACAAGTGGAACTTCCAACAACCTTGGTGAAAATTTATTCCCCGAGCATGTACTGCGCTAATACCACTTGTTGAAAATTGTCATTGTTTAGATACAAATGCGAAATTATATTAATTAAAAGCAACATGTCACTTATTAATTGTTTTTCGTTCAGTTAATTCCTATGTTTAAACAATCACAAACATTTGGATCAAAAGCAATAAAGTAATTAACACCAAATATGTTTGGATGCAATATCACAAAGAACGAGAAGAAACGGAGCGGTTTTTGGTCACGATTACACAAAGAATGGACTAAAAAGCCTTTTCAAAATTCTTGCAAACACACACATTTTTCTCAACCAAACGTAGGTATATATAGTTTTACGGCTAGCCAATGATGGGCTAAATGCAAATTGGACAAGGACCTAACACACAAGATGGGCCAAAACCAAGTGACACAGAGTAGGCTAATTCACAGAAGAATCGTCCAGAATGGGTCACGAGCAACACACATTAATAGCTGCTTCTGGTTCAATTTATTTTCGGGGTCGAACCATCAATTGTGATGTTAATAAACATTTCACTCATTGATCGAAGCCTAAGAAAATTAACCCAATTGTTTAAATCTTTATTGCTCGGATTTATTGGTTATCAACAAAATCCAACAAATTGTAGCTTTTTTTTCCTTCTAACACTCTTCAGTTATACATTATACATATCAAACAAACAATAATGGTACAAACAAAAACTATGAATAGGGCAGAACAAAGGTGACATTCGACAACCAAGAATGTCACAGTAATGCAACTTTAAACTTATATAATACTCGTAAAATCCCCAATCTAAAGGGACATCCGTATCAACACAGACTTTGATTCAGTTAACGTAACCATTCATATGACTCAGAAAATGAATTTTATTGGAAAACTATCAAATAATTGATCAAAATAATGTACGAACCAACAGCAGAAAATAGTATTATAAGTAGAGTTGGACTAGAATGAGAAATCAGTAAAACAAAGAATGTGGTCAAAAAACATGAATCATGTAAAACAGCAATGTTATGTCCTAACACAACAAATTAAATACTGAAAATCCTCGTTGCAACACCATATAGCACTCTAGCAGGAAAGCAACCTTTTATACAGAACGGATGGCTCGAAGGAGATGCGAATAGTAGCACACTTGAAATAATAGAAGTAGATAAACAACCATTCCACATCAAGTTGGTTACTGAAAATTTAAGTACACATGATAGTACTTTTTGTCAGAAATGAGAAATAGAACGACACAGATGTTTAGGGACTGACACAAACCCATGTGTCTGATGATTTTTGTGCGCTTAATCCACACTTATCTAAGAGGTCTCACGACTAAGGTTAATCACGTCACTCAGTCTTTCTTGCAGCCTGGAAAGATCATTGCATTTCAGATTGCTGGCCTGGAAGAATATAAGTAATAAAATGTAAATAAAGTGCATAACAAATGAAGCCCTAATCCTTGAAGTACATAAATCACTCCCACAAATTGTACCTGACATTGAATTCTATGGAGAGACCTTTCATTTGCTTTTGTAGTAACACAGTTGACAACATTAAAACCTCTCCCAAGTAGTTCTTTCAGCACTTTGGAGAGGGGAAATTCTTCCTCTTTGAAGTTACTGCTGATTAAAATTTCCACACCATCCAGGCAGGGGTTCACTGTGACTAAATAATTTGGCAAATAACTATAAGAACTTCCAACGTCTGCACTAAGGTTATTTGTGTTAGACAACTTTTTTAGCTTGTCTCTCTTCAATCTTAGTTTCTTGATATTCTTCTTAGTAACTGTAATGTAATCTACAGCCTCTTGCAGAAGATTTGATATCGACTTCTTACCCTAAAACACCACAAATACCATGTTTCAGGTATATAAACTGAAAAAATACATAAAACAGAAACAAACTAAGCATTTTTCTCAGTATTTGAGATTAGTTAAATGAATTTCCTGCTCCTTTTTGTTCATTTTAGATCGAGATGTAAAGCAACTAAATCTATAGAAATTACAACAGACCATATTAATTTGGTGTATCCCTCCTGTTGTGAAAGTAAAAGCACTGTTATTAGTAATGAATTCACCTTTAGATATTCAGGAGAAACAAGTGATTGAAGAGAAGCATAAAGATTAGTCATTCCTTGTCTCCTCTGCCGTTCAACATCTCTGTGTATAAGTTTCCTAATATCAGATTCAGGAAAAGTACTTCCACCCTCATTTTCTTGAATACTTGATGATCTCTGTTGCCCCTTTTTCCAGCTGCTAGTATTTAAGTTACTAAGTAAAGTATGATTCGGTGTCAGATCTGGCAAGATTTGTTCTTGTTTTATAACAGAAGGGGGCTCAAAGACCAGCTCATCGCCGTGTTGAAATGGAAACATCTTAATCATAGATCATCCAAGATTCTTATAATTTCTTGTGATTCAATGGAGATTGCAAAGAAGAAAATAATTAGGGTTGCTGGGATATTTCTATGGCCCTCAATGCTACGATGACCTGTAATATCTTTATTAACAACCACATACAAGATAACACCCAACCACTATAATCTTTAAAAATAATTTATAAGCACATTGATTGCGTTTATTATATTTAAATGCAAACCCTTTCATTCATCTGTTTTCACTCTCAATTCTCAAATATAGTATAACTTTAGTCCACAAAGATGCTGAATGCCTACAGTAAATTTGAGTGTCTGTCTGTAATGCAGGATAAATAATCTGTACATTAGAGTCCTACAGGTATATTTGACTTGGTTGATACATGTTTTAATCCTTTGTTGACTTACAAATTTGTCTGTTCCAATTCTGTGATTCCAAAACCCTACTTATGTTTGAAAGATAGAATACTACAAGACACCGTACTCCAATACTTTAGCCAACGATGTTACTACGTAGTTTGTAGCCTAAGATTGACAAAAAAATTAAGTTGTGAAGATTCATTTTACTACCTTGGCATGGTAAATAAAGTACGACTCGTTTGACAGGAATTTTACTTCTTGAAGAAGTTATCTTATCAGCTTCCTTTAAATTCACAAAATTTATTTTTGTTAGATTAAATAACCTAACAACTTCAATAAACTCCTCAAAGACAACAATTAATTTTAACCACTCATTTCATAAGACCCACAACTTTTCAACCAAATATTTCATCAACATTTATCAAAATTTACTAAAAATCTCATTTTAATGTCTACCAAACCGAGCCTAAATTAGTCATACTTCTCCAATATTCTATTATAGGCTGAATCAGGAAAGAAAGATAACAAATCATGCATTATTCCTAAGTATCTTCCAAAAAAATGCTTCTTTCGCTTAAAGCTTTAAGAGTTATGATCCCTTTTTGATGCATACACTGGAGTGTAGAAAGACCTACCAACAGTATGAAGAGGATAATCTCCGGCAACTAAAAAAGTTACAAACATAGTTGGCTGAAGACCCCACCACTACCATCTACAAAATTGAGTAAAAATATATAAATGAAAACCTGATCAGCCATGTGTTTTCATACTTAAATAGAGTATAACTTTTCACCTTAGGTGTCGAATAATTGTATTTTAGGATGCAACTGGAGGAAATATATTATTTTATTTGTGCTTGGTGCATTGTATTTGTCCAAAAAGAGATCAAACCATTGGAGTGTCTTAATCCACTTTGGAAAACATTCTGTGAAATACATAAGAAACTTCCTAAAAGTGTTCCCTATAGTGAAGCCTTCAGGAAGAAATATATATATTCTTCTCAATAAGATTAACATTTTAATATTGAACTCCAAGTTTTAATAAATATTAAATGGGTTGCGAATATATTTTCCAACGTGTCCATTTACTCATAAAAGTGAAAGTGAACACATTATTGTCAACTTCAAGAAAAGTTAAAGATGCGATTCAACATCAAATATTCTTAATCACAAATTTAACAAATATAACCAAATAAAATCCGACAGTGAAACTTTTGCAAGTGTTGAACTAAAAGTCGAGATTGAAGTAGACTTTCATTTCAGTTTGTCTTTCTATGTACTAACATTTGATTTTAGTGCCAAACTCCCAACCCTAGATCAGTAAGAGCCTAAAAACACTGACTTGGACTGTGTTAGACTTAACTGGGTTGATAGCCTAAACACTCTTACTGGCTTGATAGTTACATAAATTACATTTTCTTAATGGTTGATGGTCGGTAAATCTCATGAAAAGTCTACATTGACAATTTTTACGTTATAAAGGAAAAATTTGTAAATATTTTAAATGGAAATATCTTTCATAATTAATGCACAAAAGTTAATTTCTGCATAGTTGAACAACCTTGCAACTTTGATTAAATAATTAGACATCCCCAAAATTATTATGATTAAAGAGGATAACAAAATAATGCATGCTTCCACATATCTTCTGAATAAATGCTTATTTGTTTAAAGTATTGAGTGCTTTATGATCCCTTTGTGATGCATACATTGGAGCATGTTGCTTTACTAAAATATTGTGATAACTGTGTCTTAACAACAGTATCAAGTGGATGATCCTGTCGATTAAAAAATTTCAAACATAGTTTGGCTTTATTATTAGGAAAATTTAGGAAATACACATTGTATATAGGGTGTAATTACAATTTGTGATATAAGATGGTGTTAATAATAATCCACGATTGCCGGCTACTTAAAATGCACCCCCCTATAGAGCATCACATCATAGGCCGTCCACTATTACGAGGCCATCGACACCAACGAGGCCATACGTTCACATAGGCCGTCTACCACTATGAGGTCGTCGACCCCCATGAGGCCTCTACGTTCACACATGGCCACCAATTTGTTGGACGAAAACCTCCCAACAGCGAACATGGGTACAACGAATGTGAGGGTCACCGCTCAAGAACGTGGAGGAAGTGGGAAGACATATGTGGGACACGTGGCACAACTAATCAGGGATCGAGGGTGTGTCTCAGGTACCTATAAATACCCCCAGTGTGAGAAAAGGTTTGCTTCTTGAAACCCTGACTAATTGAAATCCACTACACTTCCTGCATATTCTTTAAAATCGACTACTGATTTTCACGCCGGAGGTACAACGGTAGAGAAATGTCCCGAACTCATTTTGCAGGTAGTATATGCCAATCGGAGCAGCTGGAACACCGTTCATGTCAATGATACCACCGAGATTTAACTCACAACTATTTCAATTTGCATACCATATTTTACATACAAAATTTTGCAAAATAGTTACAAAAAACACCATTTTCTAGTAAATTTACAAAATATATAATTATAAATAAATGACTAGACGAAAATACTCTTAATTAAAATAACGCTCTATATTTTACCTTAGGCAATATTTTGAATACCATTTTCTAATAATTGATTTTAAACATTTTGTTTAAAGGATGACTTTTGTTGTGAGATTTATAAAATTTATTGCCAACTTTTCTTTACTCTAACATCGAATCAATAAAAATTAATGTAGTATATAGAGTCTCTCACAGAATTTATCAAATCACAAGACCGCAAATAATTATTTCCATAACATTCACTAGCTGTCTCCCTAAATCCTTCCAACTTTGTTTCTCATTGTCTTGTACATAATTCGATGTACAGATTGAAATAATTCAAGGCAGTGGCATACAAATATACTTCTGATTCGTAAACCCGTCCCCGTAGAGATTCATCGAAGTTACGAGAGAATTTAATGCAAGTGCAAATTCACAAAATATTGATCAACTTGCTGTTTTATTAGAGTTAACATAACCGTTCATATGACTCAAAAAATGGTTTCTTCCAAATTGATCAAAATAATGTTCAAATAAAAAGCAGAAAATATATAGGAGAGTTAGGTTTTTTTCCTCCTCATAGTAGGAATTTTTATTTCCTTAACATCTATTTGAAAAAAAAAAAAAA
>CAIGRK010391940.1:0-12633 GCA_903798315.1 Fraxinus greggii | reverse complement strand
GGAGTTCCACCAACTATTTGAATAAAAAATGGATAAAAGAGTTTTATCCTACAAAATGTGTAGACAAAATTAATGTTTAACCAATTTATAAGCATAAAGAAGTTTTACCAAACATACTACAAGAGGTTAACATATGTAAATAAGAAAATTTTAAAATAGATACTTCGTGTAAATAAGTAAATTTTAAAATAGATACTTTCTTATTCTGTCAAAAATGAAAATAAGTATGCCAGTTATTTTGACAGCTTCAAGATAAATATAACATTTTTTCTTAAAAATATGAAAATAATGACGCGTGTAAATATTTCTCAAAACAAGGAATTAATAAAAAGTAAATTGTACTTGCTTACAAGCACAGCCAAAACATGCTTGCTCTCAAAAATAATCAGCTCTTTTCGGAAATTATAAGAATGTCAATGCTTTTTACATTAAAATTAAACTTTTTCGCCTATAGTTGTCTAATATTGTAAGATTTCAACTGTTTATAAAGATTACTGATAGTTCCGTCCAGGCAAATACCACACCACACTGAACATTTCATGGAAGATGTTCCCTCACCAGAAAATGCAACAAAATGATGTGAAATTTCCAACCATAACTGCTGTCAGAGCAAAAACGAAAGCTTTTTTTTTCCAGCAATGGCAGACTCCAATATCATTCATGCACCATACTTGACTAGCTCTGAAATGAGCGGCACCAAAATGAAGAGACATATCAATACACAAGCTTAAGGAATTAGATAGAGACTTGAGTCGCGATAAAGACATCATTGCATTTCACTTGAACCCTCTTTAGATCTGTGCTTTCGTTTTTTACTCCTGTATCAACAAAACGTACTTTACATGAGAAAGAGAAAATCCATACAAGAAAAAAAATAAGGTTCATGGAAAGTACTTCTCATGTGAACTCGGATCCAAACATGATTTGAGTTTCCTATCGATATGCTTTACATCTTTGGAAGTAGGCGTCTCCAACTTATTTATCTGTTCAAGTATCTCGAAAACTTCAGTGGTTAGTGGACTACACAACTGGTTACATAGCGTTCGTATACATTATAATGTCATAGGAAATAATTATACCATAGTATTGATGGCATTCAAGGAAATGTAGAACTCTGAAGTGGGACAAGCAGGATTCTGCCTCGATAGCATGCTTTTCAGGTATCTAGACGAGGTTTATTTACAGTTATTTTAGACAAGAAATGTAATTTGACCTGTAAATAATTAAGTGATTGAATGTATTCAAACCTCTCAAAGTCAATAAATTTATGCACATCACAAGACCTCCGTAAAGCTGTCAATGCCAGCTGCAGAAAAAAGGGATAAAGAAACTAAACTATTAATTAAATACATTCACAAATCAGAACGATAATACAACCCAAAAAAAGTGCACAAAGAAAGAGCAGAAGGTGAAGCAAGAATGCTAATTATAAAAGCCACAAGTCACCCATAATATCGCAACACGCAATGCAATGGGATGTATATTATACAGGTAAATGTTCAACCTAGGTCTCAAATTAAATGCTTGGTTTTTCACTTGGATTAGATTTTTAGGCAAAGATGTACGTTTAACAATTTTTCACTTTTGCCCCTTTCCTCCACAGGAAAAAATGGGAAAATTTTGTCATAATTTCATCCACAGTTTCCCAACAGCTAATGGTCACCAGTTATCCGACCCGGCCAGAGAAGAGCAAGAATACAAAAGAAGTGTTACCATCACTATTCAAAACTGAGGTTACTTCCCCCACGCCATCCAAAAAAACAAAAGGTGGCAAACTGCATTTCAACACTAGCATACACCAGTGAGCAGAAAATAGCAGGAGAAAAGCTGCCAGCCATGATAGTTAAATCATTAAATTTGATAATGAAGCCTCTAGATCAAGTGTCCTTCATGGGGGACCTTACTTTGTGTATGGAAGAGCACTTATGTTGAAAGTTATGCCGTAATGTTTTGAGTTTGGTGATGACAAAGGTTTCAGTATTTTACCAATTTGGATAAACTTGCCCGGTTTACCGCTTGACTGTTGGAATCCAAATGCACTTAGCAAAATTACATCCAAAGTGGGGATCCATATTGCTACTGATAAGCTTACCTCCACTAAGTGTAGGCTCTCATTTGAAGTGGATGTATTGAAAGAGTTAGTTCGCTCGGTTAAATTCAAGCTACCTACTGGTATATCACGTGAACAGCTAGTGGTGTACGAGCACATTCCAAAATTCTGCAATGTTTGTAAAGTGGTTGGACATGCAACTGATGGATGGAAAGCTAATAAAAGCGCCATGGCAACTAAGGAAGTAGGTACTGGAAATGTTAAACTTCAGGGGATAACTCAAAACCACGCGGAAAAGGAGACTTCTGACCGAACACAGGCTGGAAATATTGGACAGAAGGGTGCTGGGAAAGTTTCACCGATCAATGTCAACACTCCTACACAAAGCAGCTTGTTGGAGCAGAATGTTGAGCCGGTTTCTTCTCAGGTTGAGCAGATTGGGAACAAACAGGCAGATTCACAAGTTGAACAGCAGAGTGACCAGAATGAAGGCCCGTTCATTGAAATTGTTGGTAAGAAGGCATAAATATTAGGTGGATCACTCCTATCAGAATTGAGAATAATGAAGGCGTTAGTCAGCTAAAGGGACAGAATATAGACACGCACCCCCTTTTAAACCTTGCAACAATTTACATAGCACAAATTGCTTCTTTCCCCTAACCTCAAGTTCCCAACCATTATGTACAACCTCATGAAAGCTTTCGTGATTGGTCCACGCATTGAAAACCCTAAAAGGCTTCCTCTTACGTCTATCGAGCCCAAAAAGTGATACAACCCATGGTGAGTGGTCGAAAAGGCACCCCGATGGTAGGTAGATAGCAACACTATTTAAACCCCGCTTGTACCCAAGCATCATTCACTATAGCCCTATCTAGTTTACTCCATATCGAATTATTCGTCCAAGTGTAGAAACAACCAATAGATCTCACATCCGTAAGTCCAAAATTGAGGCACAAATTAGAGAAATCCCTCACTTCATACGGTGTAACATCCACCCCATTACATTTTTCATCAAACTGGAGACAAAATTAACAAAAATTGTAAGTGAGCTAACCTTACAAGTAGCGGAGCAATGGACAATTTGAGAAGTAAACTCCAACACGTCCACTTGGACTTTCATAGGATTCCATAAAATAAAAATCCAGCTGGCTTGATGAGAAATGAAGTAGTTGGTCTCCAAAAAAAACCCCAAATTTATTCCTCATCACTCGGTGAAGCTTGTGTTGATCAAGCTTCGTTTCCAAAACACCCATAATATCAATATCATTTTGTTTAATGAAATTCCAAACCCCATTTTGCTTAAAGGGAAGGTTCAAGCCCCTAATATTCCACGAGGCAATCTTCATGATGATGACGAGATAACAAGAGAGTTATCCCTCTTAACATCCTTTTTGAGCTTTTTCGTTCCATGCTCAACAAGCTTTACTTTCAATTTTCCAGTGCAACTTGAGGTCAAATGTGTAGGCTTTAATTTCCCACTTTGGACGCAATTTTGTTAAGTGCATTTGGATTCCAACAATCAAGCGGTAAACCGGGCAAGTTTATCCAAATTGGTAAAATACTGAAACCTTTGTCATCATCAAACTCAAAACATTGCGGCATAACTTTCAACATAAGTGTTCTTTCCATATACAACGTAAGGTCCCCCATGAAGGACACTTGATCTAGAGGCTTCATTATCAAATTTAAAGATTAACCATCCGAGTATCTAAATTCACCTTTAGCTCTTTAAGGTGTTTCTTTAGCCATAATAGTCCTCATGTAACTTGAGTGCAGCTGCCACAAATTCTGGCTAAGCACTACATCTAGCAACAACTGCTTCTTGGCTCTCCATGTCACTATACTTTAGTCAACAAATGTACAAAAACCTGAAATTAACCCTTTGTACATAAACCTGAAATTAACCCTTCGTCGGTGATACAACCAGCCGGTTTATCTTCAGTACAACTGACTGCTTCTTGTTTCTCTATGCCACAAGGGATGTATTTATCGGTCTGGGACTTAAGAGCATCCTGCACAGATTTTGGGAACACTAAAAAGAGGGTGACAATCAATGCTATGAGATATAACTAGAAAGTGGGTGTCGTTGATTAAGTAATCTATGATCTGATTCTGAGAATTGACTGCCTTCTAGAGTACAGACGGAGCTCATGTTTGTGCTAGAACTTCTATCAGTTGTTTCATGAACATAGTCGATGACATCCTACAACAATTTTGAAGTATCAATAATTGTACCATTTGTAGCAGGAAGACGAAGACTTGGAAACAACAGAGCAAATAAAAAGTGAACTCATTGAGACACCGAGAGCAAAAAAGATAAAGAAAATAAGATGGAGTGTGCAAATGAATTTTCTCCCAAAGCTGATCTTGTATGGGATTCTCCCTCAGTGGAGTGAGAAGTTTACTAAAAGAATGATTTGTTCTCAAACAATGTAATATTCACTATCATGAAAAACCTTTTAGACATCGAATTGGATCCTTTCTGGGTATGTGAATATCGAAAGACACTTGACAAGCTCTATGATCTAATTAACTCATTATGATAGTGAATGTGGACAATGCCAAAGCAGCAAAAAAATTCGAAGGAAGAGATGTCAAGATCTTGGTTAGGGGATAGAATTGGGAAAAGGTATGCAGGGGAGTCTTGAAATTAAGGACCCAGATAAGCATACGATTTTTCAAGTAGGAATCAGTTAGAATTACTTCTCCTTGAAACAGTTCTCCAGAATTTCAGTAGTAAATATAAGAAATTGAGCCACTTCGAGTAATTGTCAAATTTTTTCTCTCATCAATATGCTGTACTTGAAGGGTATCACCAGAAGACGGGTGAAACCATACTTTTTGGTACAAGAAAACCCCCAAGGATGGAAGAAAAATACTCTCTCCTATAACCAGCCTATGGATACCTGAAGATCATGTCCAGTGTGTTTTTGAAAACTTGTTATTCTTCAAACTTGTTGGCTTCCCATGTAATTTCAACATTTTTTCTCATATGTTGACGTTTTTTGCATTAGTCACACGTGATACTTTCCTTCTCATGCTCTCTTCGTATTTTCGGCATACCAACTAATGCAATCTCAGGGATATTAAGGTTGAAACCCTGAAAGTTGTAAAACATTCTAAACAGATAGAATGTTTTACAATAATCCTGTGAGGTCTCCTACCTCATCTCCGCATAATTAATTGAGGCATTAGGATCAGAGGATGACTTTGTTAACAAGAATGCCAACATGGACAAAACATATAGTTTCAATGCAGATATACAAAAATACAAACATATATAAAGTACATAGGTCTCCTATTAGAAAAGGAGATACTGCTCATTACTAATCCAAATTTCCCAACTCTTCCATCCTTCTCTAATAATTATGTCGCATTCCCATGAGAACTTAAGTTCCCAACTACTAATCTCTTATTCTTATCTCAACAAACACATGCAACTAGCCACAACATACAAATTATGGTATATCTTACCATCGCGTCATCTTATTTTGTCGCTAGTGAAAAATGAAAAACTATGTTAATTCTTCCCTGATTTTACTAGATTTTTCAAAGTATTGTCCTTAAACTGATCTATTTCTATAATGCCTAAATTACTAGATCAGAAAAATATTTCATTTTTAGAAACCTTTGAAATGCAATCCTGATAAAAAAATGTGAAACCATGTGGTTTCTTAGTTTATTCTGAAACTTGGTCAAGGACAATACGAAATAGGCAAAGCATAGTTTGCTAAGACAAAGTAATGATTATAGCAAAATTGCTTTGTTATGTAACATTACTGATATAATTTTTCTCTAAGCATATGTTTATGTGCAAAAAGGTCATAAAAATTATACACAAGCATTTTGAACTTTGTCGAGAACCTAAACATGTAGAAAGCAGCTCAGGTAAACTCAAAGGGTTGGCAGCCTAAATACTGGATCTTGGCTACATTTTAGTATGGAGCAGTAGGAACTATAAAAGTGGGAACTTAAAAGTGGGAACTTGCAAATGCCCAGGTAGTTCAATCAGGAATGGAAGCCAGAAAACAATCTTTATTTAGGGGTTGCACGTGGGAGCAGAAAGAAGATGCTAAAAACTGCATATCGTGCAAGTAATCAATGAATGCTCTCCTGAACAGCAATAATTTTTTTATATTCTAACCCATAAATATTACACAGCATAGAAAATAAAAATAAAAGAGCAAGGAAAGGTTAATTTTTTTCCTTTTTATTTTCGCAAACACAAGCCAAAACAAAGTTTGTTTCTGCGAACATTAGAAGAATAATGGTACAAAGAGTACAACTATCTCAGGCACTAGTACGCAAATGAAGAACAGAACTTAAAATAAAATAAAAGAACCGTCACAAACAGAGATCGATGTGGGTTGTACTTCAATGGCTCAAAAGGTTAGAGTTATGCCATGTATATCCTAGTGAAAGATGCAATCTCATAGTACATTAACAATCACAATAATAGAAGATATAAAGAGATATGTGGAAGTCAAAAGAAATGAGAAGGGATAAGCATGAGCAACTAGACTGCAGGCTACCAACTTGTAGATATTGCATATTGCTATGCAACTTGTACCAAAACACAAATCTAAATATTCAGGTCCATTATTTTTTAGTTAAGTATTTGCATATTTCTATATTTACTATACCCAACTCTTCAGGTCCATTAGAAATTAGAGGTACTTCAAAACTTTCAACAGTCTGTGAAACATGAGCTCAAGTCATTATTGTAGGACCCACTTAATCTCTGTATATACATGATTGACATAAATCATTCACTATATGGACGAGCAGTATTTACTTGCTAAGTTGTCCCTCATAAATACATAAATGGTAAACTTTGGGCCCATGTACTTGAACAAACATTCATTTTCAAAGGTAAGAACATACATCTCAAAGAGAGGAAAGGAGCAGTCCCATTATTTCCAATCACAATTTAGCATAGTTAATTTGATTAGATGATCTCAGAAATGCTTAATCGCAAAAAGAGTTTGCAGCCAGCTAATGGATATTGTAGTAAGAGTATAAATAAGAGCGAAAAGATTGATTAAAAAGTTCAAATTGTCAATTAATTAGATATTAGACAAATTCTGAAGACCACCCTTTAACAGAATTGAATCTATTCTCTCCCTAATTTTAAAAAGAAAATACGCAAAAATATTAAATGATAAAGGTCTTAAGCAAATAAATCAGACAAGGGCTTCATTTTGACTGATAATTACCTGCCCAGGTGGGAATACAAGGGATGCTTCTGTACGCATAATTCTATCTACTTCCACCTTTGCAGATTCATGCAAATCCTAAGGCAGAAGTTAGCAATTAGCACAATTATAGAAAACACACGAGATACATTTGCATTCATATAAAACATATGAATTACAATAACAAACACTTCAAAATTCTGGAGGCTAATAGACCCTTCATGGAAAGCTATAAATCAATACTTAAAAATAAATGATTTTGTAACAATCTAGAAGCTGTTTTTATTTTTGCCACTGCCATTCTCATTTTCTTGTTAGGCTGGTGGAATGGACAATGTGCATGCTTCGATTTCTTCCACCTGCAAAGAGAAGTCTTGGCCCCCTAGTGAAACACAATTAAATTTCTGTTTTAATGTGGTAGATATCGAGGCATAGTTTCACAAAGCATACTCCGCTACAAAAGTCCTACATGGTCACTCCATCAAGAGGGAAAGAATAGAACCTTCATGTCATGCGACACTCCTCTCATATATCATAAATTACAAACTTCCACCCAAATTAACGGAGGTTTTTGGCTTTAATGTCAAACTGACATTCTTCTAAAACCATACTTATGTTACTTTTTCGGATCATCAATAAATCATTTTACATCACTAAACATACTAGGCACTCCAAAATCCACACACGGTCCATATCATATACCTTATTCTACCTTCCAAAGTATAGGAGGTTTTTGGCCTTCTATTGTCGAACTGATGGTGTTTCAAATCCTCATTTTATGTCAATCTATTAAAGGATTTCATTATTTATCTAAATCTAAACAAATTAATTATGAATCATGCACTGGAAACCATACAAGTCAAAGAAGTAGATAAATTTTGGGGAGGAGGAGATGATTACCACATTCATTATTTAAAAAGCACCCAAGCTTCCACCTCAAGGGACCCCATCATAAGGCATTCGTTGAGTGCCTTGAAGCTTATGCCTTCGGTGCCATTGTTAAGGATTACACTATAACTAAAATGCACGCCTCATGCATAGGCCAAGGGGTGTCTGAGGTATGCGTTTGTTTGTCCTGTCCGCCTAGACTTTCTATTACTGGCCACAGCTTTTAAGGGTGACTGTTTTATACTCTAGAAATTGCAAAGCCTATTGGGCTATCTTAAACACGGGTTAACAGTAAAACTAGGGGGGGAAAGGAGAAAAGAGGATAGAGCAAGTAATAAACCCCTCTCACACATGAAGTTGCAATTAATCAATGGCATATGGCTAGTGACAAGAGACTATGAATGTAACTTCAGTTTTTTATTTGTTTTATTTTTCTTCTTGTTGTCTGGGTATTTTAATTTTCTTTCTATACAATTTGAAGAGAGGGAAAAAGGAATGCACTATTGCAAGTGAAGGAGGAAAAGAAAGGTAACAAATTAACAATGATGAAGAAGATAATAGGGGAATTTACTATATTAATAATTTTATGGAAGACTTCAAGGCATTTTCCGTGTTCTAGCACTTGATATTCAATTATGTTTCGTGACTACTATTTTGACGGTTAATTATTTGCCATTTTAATTGATTATATTTTATATTTGCTCACAATTTGAATTTTTAATCTGTTAAATGGTGATATTGTGGATTTCAAAATGGTTTAGCGTTCAGTTAGAGCATACTTTTGTAAAATATTTTATTGGGTCGTATTGAGGCTTACACAATTGCACTGGACCAGATTGTAAGATATAATTTTAAAAGTGGAATTTTGAGATTTCCTACGATAATAAAGCAATGTACAAAAAACAATACTTTGTGTTTAAACTAAAGAAATCAAAATGGACAACAAGGTGACACCTTAATCATCTCGGATTGCTTGTCTCTTTCTCCATAGAACTCCTGTAGAGCCAACAAAAGATGAGGGATATATTACGCCACAAAGTACTAACAGAAACCAACTAACAAATCAAACTAAATAATAACAATGAAGAATAATGCATGTTCTTTGATGCATGTTTATAATTGCTTCAACAGTAAGTTGGAGAAAAAAACCTCCACATCATTGACAAAGCCTTCAAGTGCACGATATGGTGCATAAACAATAAGATCAAATCCTAGACTCTGCAAGGACAGGGAAATCTATCAAAATATTAGAGAAAAAACAACAGAAGAAAATAGGATACGCATGTAATATTCATGCCTGAAGAACCAGCATTTCATTATCGAGGATCATCTGATGATCCTGCTCAATCCCTTTACCAAGCTCCTCTGCTGATACGTGATTCTCTTCTGCCTTACAAGCAGCATATATGCAGGTTAACCTACAATGGAAGTAAGTCATACAAATTCGTCGTAGCTACTGATTGATAAACAAAATTCTGCTCTTCCGTATCTAGTGTTTAGTGTGATAAGAATGCAAACTATGACATAAGCATGAAGCAAATTGTCCGATTGTCTATTGTTAAGAGGACAAGATGATGTAAACAAGGTTTAGTGTTATCTTTTGTGGTTTTTACTGTATTTTAAGCTTTAAAACAAAAGAGAAACTTCTAAAATTAATCCAAACTAATGTCTCAATTGAGATGTAATCATACATGATGTTCTTTGGGTGATGTTCCATCACAGACCATTGCAGATAAAACCTTTTAAAATAAATAAGAGCTGTGCCCTGAAAACAAGAAGCAAATAAAAAGTAAAGTTAGAATCACAATCTAATCCCTATAATTTATTGATCAACATCATGTTCAAGAAACATAACCCTATACCTGAATTTTGCGTGGGAACTTGAAGGCATCACATACATCTTGGATTTTGAACTCGTAGAAAGCCCGGAGAAGTTTTTCTTCCTCGGTCTTCAGTGGTTTTGGACGAGAATGCTTCTCAGCTGACACACCAGCGAAAATAGCAAGGTACAAAAACAAATAAAATAATGATGTCATCTTTCGTCAACCAGGAATATTCTACTGGAATTTGCAGCTAGTTATAAGATAGAGATGATTTTAAGATGAAGAGTTTACCATAATCATTGTGAGGTTCAGCATAAGAGAATGAACCATCAATGTCGACTTCCATTCGAGTTGCTCCATACTTACACACATGCTACGGTCTTAGCATCATTGGAATAACATATTGATACAGAACAAATATTCTAGGAATATTAAACTTGTACAAATAAAGATGGTGATAAACTTTACCATAATGACAAATAACTATAAAAATAGCCAGCAGTACTAGGTCCTCTATCTATGTCTCCAAAAAACCGACTTACTTCTAATATTTTCATTTCTAAAAGGCTAACTATTTTTCTAATACTACTAACTAACTTTCTTTTTCTTCTAGGGACAAGCCTTCTAACTGTTTAATTGATCCTTTATGCACAAGAAAGAGAGGAAAAAAATTAATAATAAAAAAGTTAGTGGAACTCTGGCATCATCTTATATGCACACATTACACAATGAAAACATTATTTTCTGAGATTCAGTAAGAAATAGAACTGAAACTAGTGGAGTCATAAATAGTAAGAGCAAAGCATTTAACCATGCATACTCAGATCTTCTTAAGTTCAGCAACACAACTGCAGTGAGGCAACCATATCCAATCAAAGCACAATGTGCAGAGCCAAATTCAAGATTCACTATTCTGAACTTAAAAGGACTCAATTACCTATAATTAGAAAGCTTTCCAAGCTGGAAAACAATAAAACAGAGCCTTTTCAGGTATAACAAGAAGTTAACCGCTACCGAGGTCATTGCTCTTCAAGTTTGTAGGTAGGGTTTATTTTGCCCTTATAATTAGATAATCAATTTTTTAGTTCCCATTTCTCTCATCAAAAAGCAGTTATATATCTTTGTAATCCCTTTTTATTTATTTTATTGATCAATTTCTCCCCTGTATATATCACATGGGTATTAGGTGCTCAACAGATTTCCTACAGATCCCATTCCATCAATTCTGCATAGTTAAGATTCAAAAGAACATCAAATTTAAGAGGCGCCAGCACACACACACATCGACATAACATAAAAATACCTTCTCCAGTGCTTGCTTAGCTCTTTGATTAGCAGCCTTATATTTTTCTTTCTGTATAGATAGAATCAGAAAAAGAAGAGTGATGTTTATTTTAATTTGAGCAAACAATTTCCCGAATGGAAAAAAGAGTGAAAAAATATAATAATAGAATGCCCAGAAACTAATAATTTCTAAAACCTTCCCAGACGAAAAATGGACTAAAAAAGATAATAACATAATGCTTAGAAATGAATAATTTCTTAAACTTTCCCAAATGGAAAAGGAGTAAAAAAAATAAAATAAAATAACAGAGTGACCAGAAATTAAAAATTTCCTCAACTTTCCCAAATGAAAAGTGGAGCAAAGACGGTAATAACTTGAATGCCCAGAAATAAATAATTTCTTAAACTTTCCCAAATGAAAATGGAGTACAAAACATAATAATAGAATGCCCGGAACTAACTTCTTAAACTTTCCCAAATGGAAAATGGAGTAAAGTGCCCAGAAAATTTATAATTTCTTCAACTTTCCCAAATGAAAAATGGTTAAAAAGATATAACAGAAAGCCCACATACTAATAATTTTTCAACGGCGATAAAGTGGGGAAATATTCAAAATAAAAAAAATAAAAAAATACAAGTTTAGAACGGAAGAGTGAAGAGGAGTCATTACGAGATCTTGCGGAGTGAATATCCATTTTGCTCTGTGAGTAGATGTCGTAAAATCAGCCATTGCTCTCTCTCTCCCCAAAGCGACGACGCTAAAAAGAACATTGGCGAATCAAGATTCCTGTTTGTACCCAATGATTGTGCAACAAAACGTGCCCGTGTGCTAGTAGTTTGCAAAACGTCCGAACTCAGACGCTTCAAATTTTTGTATTTTCAACTTTATTTTAAAGTTTAATTGCAAAAATATGCCATTTTCACTTTTTTTTAACAAAAAATAATCAATATACTCTCATATATAAATAAAATAAAATAAAATTAATTACAATATTACTCTTAAACTTTGTAAAAAATAAAAATAAGTCCAGAATTTATGAAAATATTAAAAATAACAAAAAACTCTCTCTCTCTTCTCCTACCCCTCCCTCCGCCAACGGCCACCAAAGCCGTCGGACTTGAACACCGGTCGATAGCCCTCAACTTCTCCTTCAATTAGGAACCAACTCCTTCCAATTCCATCCACTATACAGCCCAAAATCACTGTCCAAAGTTCTACTAGGCGCGCGCCTGAAGCCAACCGGAGAAAAACGTTTTTTTACCTCATCTTGTTTTGGTAATTTTTTAGGGTTGGCATAAAAAGAAAATTGGCGTGATTTGTTAAGGAAAAGCCGTATTTTGGAGAATAAAGAGAGAAAATTATATTGAGGAGGAGGAATTCACCATTTTGGAT
>CAIGRK010391901.1:0-10959 GCA_903798315.1 Fraxinus greggii | reverse complement strand
ACCCCTATGAGCATATCCATAAAAATGAATAAGGACGATCAAGGTACGTTCGTTGACATAACAAAATATCGAGATATGATCGGATCCCTTCTTTATTTAACAGCATGTAGACACGATATTATATTTTGTGTATGTCTATGTGCCAGATTTCAACCGAATCCTAAAGAATCTCATCTCAAGGCCGTGAAACGAATCTTTGGATATCTTAGTGGCACTAGAACTTTAGGGCTTTGGTATCCTAAAGGCACTCACGTTGATCTACTTAGCTATTCGGATGCCGATTGGGCCGAATGCACAATAGATCGTAAAAGTACTAGTAGAACATGTCATTTTCTAGGCATTGCACTTGTATCATGGTTTAGCAAGAATCAAAATTCCGTTACATTGTCTACCATCGAAGCCGAATATATCTCGGTCGCTAGTTGTTGTGCACAAGTTCTATGGATGAAACAAACTCTTAGTGATTATCACATATTGTTTGATCATATACCCATTATGTGTGATAACAATAGTGCCATAACTTGTCTAAAAATCCTATTTTGCACTCTAGGATGAAGCACATCGAAATTAGACATGACTTCCTAAGAGACCATGCTCAAAAGAGTGATATTGTGTTAGAATTTGTAAACACGGAAAATCAGTTGGCCGATATCTTCACTGAACCTCTAGGTCTTGATAATTTCTCACATATTAGAAGGAGTTTAGGGATTCTTGATGAATCCGAAATAGATAATTGATTACATAAAATTACACGTCTTTATTATTTCATGTAAATCATATTTAGTTCTTAAAAAAAATTTGATAGACGATGTTTGGTCGACCCGACTGGTGGCCAGAAAAACAGCGATCCCTAAAGGAGATGGTCCGATCGACCAGACCGACGGGATTTAAGGGCTTTCCCCTCTTTCTCTCTCTCTCTCTCTCTCTCTCTCTCTCTCTCACTCTCATTTTTACTCTTCCTCTCCATAGATCCACCTTCAATCCTCTTAGATCTTCCATCAATCCTCAAGATCTACTCAAGATTTCAAAAATCCATCACTTATTCTCCTCCAAAAACTCAAAATCCCCATTTTTCGTCCACTACAATTTTAGTTTTTCTCACTTTTCTGGTTGACCATCCTTCAGTGATATTCTTCCATTCTCCATCATGCCACGGGTCAAGATTCTAGGCAAGAAACCAAGAAGGGAGAGGATACCTACTTCTTCTTCATCGAAAGATGAGCCCGAGGTCTCGAAAAATCACTTTGACAAATCCCCTATTTGTATAGGTAAAAATGTAGATTTTGTAGTTCTTTCTCTTCAAGCACCTGAATTTCATATTGAAGAATTTTCTTAGGTATGGTGGGTCTCCATTACCTCTATGCATGAATACGCATATCCTAAACTCATGAGAGAATTTTACAAAAACTTGGTATATACTCCTCGTACGGGTGGCATCTCTTGTTTTGTAAAAGGAAAACATTTTACAAAAACTAAATCTCTTATACATTCTCTTCTTGAATTAGAAGAATGTCTGAACCAAATATTTTGTCATATGGCTCACCCACATCGTGACGATTAGAATCCTATCATAGCATATCATCGAGTTACTGGAAAAGACTTTACATATCCGATAAAACTTAGTTCAAACAAACTAACCTTGCCTTGAAACGTCTTATATATTATCATAGCCCACATTATTCTCCATAGGAAAGGTCATCTTGATGAAGTTACTCAATTCAACCTATTCCTTCTTGATTCCTTTTTGGTCGGACAAAAATTGGATTTTTCAACAATTGCCTTCGGTCACATGAAACTCGTCTGCTCAGCTACTCGCACCAAGGCATTACCCTACGGAATGCTCCTCACTAAAATTTTTAAAAATTTTGAAATTTCTCTAAATGGTGAGGTCTTCGAGTCACTCTGTCCCACTAACACTATCAATATTCACACTCTTAAGCGGATGAAAATTGTTAAGGAATTGGGCAATGGGTGGCCCGTACTAATGGTTTTGATCTGGACTCAGGACCTTCGACTTTACCTCTCGAAGGAGATGAAGAATATCATGAGGATAATGTCCCACAGGTTCCTAGTCCTACTTATGACATCCCGCGATCGAGTGTTCCACCATCTTCTGGAGGCTTTACTTTTACCGAGGACCACTACAATCTCCTCAACGGTCGCATCAATTCCCTCACATCCTCTGTCGACAGGCTTGGCAGGATGCTTCACCGTTTGCAAGTCCAACAAGATGCTATGCAAGCTTAATAGGCGACGATGCAGCCCAGCAAGATGCCTTCTATACTTACTACTTCACTCAACAAGAGTAATGCAGACTCAACAAAACGCTTGTTATGCTCGGTTTGATGCACTCTTTACACCACAGCCTCCTCCGGATTCTTAGATAACGTTTATGCATATGTACTTTAAAGCTTATGTTGATCTATTTTCTTTGTATTGTTACTGTTTGGTAACTTATGCTCTGACCTATCTATGCAATATCTTATGGTGAGTTTTACTCTTAAATGCCCTATTTTTATTTTTTTTTTGCTTATGACAAAAGGGGAAAAATATGATATGATGATATGCTTCATGAAGATATGATGATATGCTTGAGATAATAATCGAAAATGTGTGCCTTTATAAACAATGTTTTAAAGCATTCGATTATTGGTTTATAAAGATAAGGGGAATATATGGATCACACGAAATTTTTTATGATTTACATTCCTTACCAATTGTTCAAAATTATCTTACAAATCATCTTGTTTGTCATAATTGAAAAGGGAGGAAATTGTTGACCTATGATTAATTTGAAATCTCAAAGTTTTGATTATAACAAACAAGTTGGTCTTATTTACTAACGAGTTGATTTCAAGTGAGTGTAGTCTTTTAGAAGCGTTCAAAGGAAAATTGATCAATGGTTGTCAAAAGACCAAAAGCTATCATCACAAATCGAAATCTTAAAAGAAGTCAAGATCGAAGCCACATTCAAGATATGAAGAGCCAAATTTTGAAGAAAGATCAAATACTCGTTTCTTAGCTAAGAATGTAAAGGTACTAACACTTTTGATATATGGCATGAATGACTATAAGCTCAAAACCGTTCCATGCTTTAAAAACAACTTGGTGCATTAAAAAACGATTATTTGATCAAGTGAAAAATGAATTTTAAAAATAACTCTTGGATTTGTAAAATTCAAAATAGAACTTTTCAAACACATTAATGCTCTCCAAAAGATCATATTTTGAAAACTCTCAAAGCAGAACAAACAACGCACGAGGAGGCGGCAAACCGGTCGGGCCAGTCGACCAGCCAGCTTGGCGGTCGATCGGAAATCTCCAACGATCTAAAATTTGACCTTTCTAGCTTCTAATTTCTCCTGTACAAACGGTCATATTGGTCATCAGAATTGGGGATTGATCAGACCGGTCATCCGGTTTGACAGAAAATTTTGCATTTTTCACTTCTATAAATACCGACTCACTTGCCATTCATTTCAACAACTTGCATTCAATTGAGTTTCTTGTTATCTAAAATTGCATTGATTTCTTATCNTCGGGCCAGTCGACCAGCCAGCTTGGCGGTCGATCGGAAATCTCCAACGATCTAAAATTTGACCTTTCTAGCTTCTAATTTCTCCTGTACAAACGGTCATATTGGTCATCAGAATTGGGGATTGATCAGACCGGTCATCCGGTTTGACAGAAAATTTTGCATTTTTCACTTCTATAAATACCGACTCACTTGCCATTCATTTCAACAACTTGCATTCAATTGAGTTTCTTGTTATCTAAAATTGCATTGATTTCTTATCTTATTTATCAATATCAAATCATTCTTGTTTTGAAAAACTTTTGATTAATTTCAACTTTAAGAATCATTTCATTCATCAAGTTTTTCAAATCTAACTCTTGAACTTTATTCATTGTTATATATTAAAGAGTTAGCCTACTTATTTTCTTGTACTTAACTTTGAACTTATCATTCATTAGGAAGAGAATATTTCATTTGTAAATTCATTTGAATTGTGAGTCGTGTTGAGGTCTGGAAAAGCTCAACGTTGTAGAATGATAGGTGTTCCTTATTTGTAAGTCACCGAAAGCTTTGTAAATGGTTTGATTGCACTATAAGTAAATCAATATAGTGAAAGAGGTATTGATCATGATGGAGAGTTTGGTAACGGGGGACGTAGATCGTGTTTGGGATCGAACCTCCATAACTATATCGTTTGCATTCTCTTCCCTTTTTACTTACCGTCTTTATATTGTTCAAAGTGCTCGTGCTTAACTATCTTTGTATTTGTGCATATTTGTTGAATTGATATAATTACTAGTATATTGTTTAAGACTTGAATTTATTTTAGAAAAAGTTTTAAAAACCAATTTATCCCCCTCTTGGTTAGCTATTCTTGGACTTTCATTATCATGACTTCAAATCACGTAAATATCACTATATGTATTTCATATAGTATGTATGATTGAAGAATATGAACAAAGTTACCGGACATTGGAGAATTAGCAATTTGTACGGTAATTTGTGATCAATGATTATGAGTGTGATTGTGATATGTTACTTTGTTACCTATTTGTTGTAGTTATGACTCACTGTTTGTAACTTACAATAATAATATAGGTCATAATCTTCCACCCATTTCAATCACAACGACATATCTTAATTAGTCAACCAAATCAAGACCAAAACATAAATATATGAATATGATAAACCCAACAAATAATGGAACTAAAATTAATGGAACACATTGCCAAGCACGGACTAATGCCTAAAATAAATCAACTTATCAAAATCATCCCGAAAAATTAAAGGCGTGTTCTCTTTACTGTTTTCAAGCCATTTTCAGTTTTCAATTTTTGAAAACACTAAAAACATATTTACTTACTTATTTTCAGAAACGAATTTCCAAAAACGAGTTTGAAATTTACAAAAAAAAAATAGAAAACGCTAAAAAAGTCGTTTTGGATGTTTTCAGTTAAAACCAAGCCAAAACATCATTTTTTTTATTTTTGAAAACAATTTTTGAAAATGACAAAAAAAAAAACGCGTTTTCAGCAATCTCAAAATGGACACTTAAATCACAAAACTCAAAATAAATTTAAAACTCAAAAGTAAAAACTGAAACACGAATAGAACCACCCCTAAATGTTTAAATTGGGCTTCTAAAAACAAGCCTCTTGCTTAAGTTGGAATTCCAAATTCTCCATAAAATTATCTTAAGAGTCCGTTTGAGTCTCATTTTTAGCAAAGAATGTATTTTGAAATAATAGATTGATGGTGAATGTATGGTTAAAAATAAAGAAAAGTTTTGAATTTGCGTGTAATATTATTCTAAACAATATAAAAGAGCCTGTTTGAAGGTACTGTTCAATTAAACAGCTGTCGACAAATTATATCGTCAACCTATACGATGTCGTGTGTTGTGTTTCTTTCATTTCCCGTCATTTTCCACTCCTCGTCCTGAGAAGCCTGAGAAATCTTTCATTTCCTCTTCATTGCCTACTCCTTCATTCCCCACTCGTGCGACATTTCCCACTGCTTCGCCCTGAGAAGCCTTCGTTTCAAGTTTTGAAAAAGTAAAAAATGTTGCGTGGCCTGTGTTTTACTGTCTGCAAAAGCAAGACAGTCAAGCAACTCTCAAGGTTTGTCTATTTTCTTTCAGGTTGGATGTAACATGTTTTCAATGTTATTGGGTTTTTCGTGAACTGGGTGGATAATTTTCGGTTAGGGTTGTGGGAAATTTGAATTGGTGATGAAGGGGTTTGAATTTTGATGAGATTGAGAATTTTAGGGCAAAGTAGTCCCTGGATTAATTGGGGAATTGAGGTTTGCTGCTTCTTTTTGTGCTGGTGATAATGCTCATCGAATGACAGAATTGAAACTGTATTTCTTTTGGATTTTGCATACGCTTTTGACAGAAATTAATCAGGGCTTTCTGATTTAACTTTGTCAACCTCTTTCTCTATTATTCCATATCCCTCAACTTGCTTAGATATGGAAGTTAGGGAATCACTTGTGAGGGAATATTCATTCAGGATGCCTTATCTCTTTAATCTGATTACCATCTCCAATGTATTTGATATTATTTTGAGTTAGTATTTTTACTTTCATTTTGTTTTCTTGTTTTATCTTACTGATGTGAAGTTGAAATCTTGTTTTCCGAACTTTAGCTATTAGGTGCATCTTGGTATCTAAGTGTTACATGTCTATTGTCATTTACTTATGACGTCGGTAGCAGAAGCCTCCTATAACCTGTGATGAAAGTTGATGTTGCTGTGGGTTTTGATTTGGCATATGTGCATGACAAAGTAGTTGTTTGCAGTTATGTATGTTTTATTGTCTTTTATACTCATTTTTAATTATATATTTTATTATATTTAGTTTGAGTTGTGAACTACTAAAAATGTTTGTAGTGGTGTATGTTTATTGTCTTTTATACTCATGTTTGACTATACATTTTATTATATTTAGTTATTTATCTTATGGATGCTGCCGATGGTAGTGGTGGAAGTTGTGAACTACGAAAAAAACATCGTAGAGAAATTTATGCTAAAGCAAAAGAAACTCGAAATTCACGACGTCGATAATTATACACCCAATCAAGGGAGTTGCATGATGCACGACGACAGGAAGTGGATGCTCAAAGAAGAGCAACTGTAGTTACACATAATCATCGTCTAAGAAGGAATAGAATAGTACAAGAAGGTATTTGTATAGAGTTTACTTATAGTGCTTAATCAGAAAAATCATTTCATTTGTTAAGTTTGTCTATTCTATATGTTAATTGATGTAGATAGCTTTGCTTATATTCTTGTCGTTCATGTTGTGTGTAGCTCTTCCATTGAATTCCACTATAACTGATCCATCTGCAGAATTTAGCTGTAACACATCTGAAATAGGTACGCGTTATTTCCTCTCCTACAGTCTGTGTGTGAATTTAATACATCTACTAAGAATCTTTTCATAGAGTCATTATGTTTTAATATTTTTTTAATCTACATGATAAAATGTTTTGACTAATTTTTTACCAAATTGTTTAACTGTAGAGAACGTTGGTCGCCTTGGCTTGAAGTTCAAGGTCATACAAATAATGTTGTACATCATAATTGTTTTGAAGTTGCAACAAGTAAGTTTACAAATTTTTGGCTTTCAGTACCTATGTTTGTTAGCATGAAATTTACCTCATGAGTTGCTTTCATCCATTACAAATCAACAGTATTTTCATCTGTTAATCTTAATGCCAATTTGTTTTATTGTAGTTGCTAGCTGTATTTATAATGTATCTTCAACAACTAGAATTCGTACACTAGATTGCAATAGTCAGTATGCCTGTAAAGACGACCGACTTATATCTGATGATGAAGGTGTACAAAATAATCAGCAAACTAAACTTTAGTTTGCAGAACATTCCTACTAAATCCCATGTCCTTGTGCAGCCAACAATTTGTTTACATTGTGATGCAAAAAAATTTCATGGAGAGGGTAAAGGATTTTGTTGTTCCGATGCAAGGTTAAATTGCATATACATAGGGCGTGTTCGGTAGAAATTAAAATCAGATTGAAATTGAAAAATCAGCTATTATTGTTGACTTTTATTAGACGAGTGAGACCCAATAACGGTCATATTTTCAATTTTAATTGGATTTTATTTTCTATCGAATTTTAATTGAATGACAAAACCCTTTACCCTCTCCATAGTGTTCCTAATAAATTATATGAATCATTTACTTCAAATTCAGTCGAATCATTGAATTTCAAGAGAATTGCAAGAAGTTATAACAACCATTTTGCATTCACATCTTTTGGCGTTAAGTATGATAAAGATTTTTGTGAGAGGAATAAAGGCATTTATACATTTAGGGTTCAATTCAAGGACAAGTTTATCATTATATAAACCAACTGATACCATTTGACAATAATCCAACGTATTTACAATTATACTTCTATGATACTGAAAATGAATTATCAAATCGATTGAACATCTGAGATAAATTTTGTGAATCAACTTTACAAATGTTAATTGATATTTTTAAGATTAATTCTTGCACTAGGTTCTTTCGTTCATTGAGCACTATTGATAGTTTACATACGTGTCGAATACAAATAAGATGTGATGCAGGTCTAGATCAAAGAGTGTACAACACTCCAAAATGGCTTCACAAGAAGCCGTAGTTTGGGTTGATGATGATCCATCTACAAACAACAAAATTTGTGATATATCAATTTATGGTCACTCTGGTGATTCACATAGAGTGCATTATTATTTTGATTGTTATGATCCCTTCAATACTCATTGCTCTTTCCTTTAGGTGAATTTGGATGGCATGAGGGTATTGAAAGAGTCAATAAACAAATGTTTCATCCTTCTACCCAAGACAATCTTTTAAACATCAATAACATAAATTCTGCAAATGAGTTGATTGAAAGAGAGACTAAAGGTTAATAATGTGAAAATTGTTTTTCTATCAAATTTTATTTTTTTGATTTTAATATGATTTATTTTTTTGTTTTCATCATGTAGTCATGGAGAAAGGAAAGAAAATGTCACATGTGTCTTGTCGTGAGTATTATTGCTATAAATTACAAGTTTGACATTCAGGTAAGTGTCTTCTGCTCCATGCTGGTAGGTTGTTTCAGTCGCTGCTACTTTAAATGTTGATAGCCGTGTCCGGCCGCGGTAATAACCGGGTTTCTTGGCTCGGCAAGGTACAAAATATATTACTTCTTCATATATGTATTATATGATTCTATTGTTTTGTGATTAGGATAATCAATGATAAAAATTGATTCTTTATGATTTTGACTCACTAGGTTTGTAGAGATTATCTTTATTTTAACTTAATAGCAAAGGACTATGCATATGCTTGTTAAGACTTGAAAAGTGATATTTTTTTGGTCTTTCTTTTCGGATTTTGTAAGTGAATTGGATTTTTTTTGGGTGCTTTGTAGGTGTGCAAAAGAAAAGAATGGTGGGTGAGGATATGTATGTGTTGTCACCAAATGGATCTATTTTGTCTTAACCATTGGCAAAGCCATGGCCCCATAAAACTCCCAAACGTTCTTATTTCTCCCCTGTTCATGAGAGTATATTTTAAGCTTATTCAACACAAAGTCTTTGTTCTTGAGGATGTATATTGCATGTAGTCATCAGCATTTTGGGGTTGCCTTTAAAATTTGAGTTTGATCATGCTAAAATTTCGCTGAATTTTGTCCCTTTGAATTGTACATTTAGGCTCCACTCTTCTTATTATGCTTTTTGTCATTTCAATGATATCGTGATTGAGATTTTCCGTTAGCGCCAAAATAATTTTTTATGTAAAATATAGCTTCTCTAAATTAGTGACTACTATTGGAATTCCATACTAAGAAGTTTGTAGTTTCATTACCATGGTGGGCTTATTATTTAGGAGTTTACATAAATAAGATTAGAACTATGTTGAGCTATTTGTTCTGAAAAACTAATGGTGTTCGGTGAAAATGAAATCAATTTGTGACTTGGTCAATTTGTATCTTTTATTTGTTGTCTGATCAGGGATGTTGATTTTGAAATTATAATAGTGGACGATATGAGGAACTATTCTCTTTTATGTTATATAACATTGTGAAGTTGTATTTTTAATCTACGCCATGACCAATGGTTTTCTCGTACATCTGATTTTAGTTCAAGTGGAACATACAATTTGCTTTGTCATGTACTTCTAAAATGGAAAAAAGAAAACTGTAGTTTGAACAAGAGAGAAAATTGGTCTCAGATTAATACTATTTAAGATGATTAGATGATTAATCAAATGACATGATTCATTTGGACTTCTGATAACATTTGTGAATTTAATTTTCTTCTTGCTCATTTTGCAGTGTTTGCTTTGCTTTTCTTTTAGTTAATCTAATTAGATGTTTTTTTTTTCTTTTTCATGTTCGTCTACAGCTAAAATACTTGCAGAGTTTCATCAAGTAAAAATAATTACAGAGAACTCTTTGATCTTTGTATTTTAAATATGTTTACTAGCTGAAAATTTCTTGAATTCATGAAATAGATGGAGACAGGTGCGAGCATAGTCATTGGAACTCGTTATATTAAGGTGGTGGTGTGCATGGATGGAATTTTATGCGTCAATTGACGAGCAGGGGGGAAATGTCCTTGTACTGACTTTTCTTTAGTCGGGTGTATCTGACTTAACTGGATCATTCTGGTACAATCAAATTTTATTTTGTTATTGTTTTTTCAAGAACAATTAATGAATGTCATTGTACTTCACCTACAAACTTTTGGTTATTATTGTTGGGTTTGAAATCTTCGCCAGAAATTTGTGCTTGAAGATGTCATGAGTTCTTGTGTGAGTAAAAGCTACGTTTTCCAGATGGAGATGAATGTTCGAGCCTTAACAAAGGTTACCACATTGAAGAGGTAGTTGTGATATGTAATATACAATTTTTTGATGAGGTTTTCCATACAAATGCTATATTTTTTCATCTTATCAACACGAGCTAGTTACTTCATCATTGGAGTTGATTGTGAAAACTGTTGGTAATTTTGTAAGAATGACTAGGCTTCAAACTGCTACATTGAATAGATTTGCTACGGATACATTAAATTTGATATCATAGATGACATTATTTGACGTGGCGTAACGTCGCAACACTTTGGACTATTGATTTTAACAACACTTATTCAAATCAGTGGCATGGTTTTCCACACATCACACAGTGTCATCCAAGAATGCATAACTAGCATAATTCTGCTTGAAAATATATGGCGCATCTGCAAAGATGAGATTAAAAGAACTTGCTATTAAAAAATAATCAATGGAACATAGCTCAAGCTTGGAGAAAGCTGTTTGAAGCTCGTAGTTTATGATTTTAAAGTATATTAGCTCAAGCTTGGAGAAAGCTGTTTGAAGCTCGTAGTTTATGATTTTAAAGTATATTACTAGATTTAATATTTGATCAATTTAAAGTGAAACCTT
>CAIGRK010391855.1:0-13348 GCA_903798315.1 Fraxinus greggii | reverse complement strand
GAGCACATTAAATCTACGAAAATTTGAAAGCAATCACCTCTGTATGGTTTCAATTTCTTTAATTTGATTCTCATGGAGCTTGTCCCCAAAGCACATGAACACCAATAGAGAGAACATAGAGAAATGAAAATGATCGATTACACTCACAAACGATTCCGACAAATGCGCCACCAAAAGTCGCTGGATAAGACCACCAAGCACCCATTCGTGAGGCATGGAGTACAACTTCACACATGAGGACTGTAACATCTCGTACGCTAGGTTACGACGGACGATCCTCCGGTAGCGCCATAGGCAGCGGAGCTGATTGTGCGTTGGTCACTCGTCACGATCTTACTCGTCGACGCGACTATCGGGCGATCGGAGAAAACGGCGCCATTTTGGACAAGTGCACGGTTAGCAAGGGAATGACTGCCAATAAATATTAACATGATACGAGGGCCAATTCTAATGGTGATGAAGGGATCGTACTTGGTCTTGAGCTCGCAGAGGATTTATTCCAGCTCAGAAAGAGTGCACAACCATACCAAGTTTCCGATCAACAGTACCGATAGGGGTCCGACAAAAGGTTCTTCTTACTAGCGTCGACGATTGACGAAAAGAGCTATTTGAAAAGCGGATGGATGCATAATAGAGAGACGATGAAGATAAATCAGGATGACTCCATTTTTTCCCTTATTTTTTAATTAATTATTTAATATGATAAATAAAAAGTTATTCTTTTGCCCATTTTTAAAATATTAAAAATGCGGTCAAAGTTAAATTTTTGGTCAATTGAAAGAATTATGGATGGAAACTGTTCAAAATCAAAATGGCTTCATCTGCAACATTTGGAAAGGTTAGGGGTGACTGTTGCAACAAATCAAAGATTTGGGAAAAGTCCGCTAGTGTTTCAATGGTTTGGAGCTTTTACTGCAATTATCGCATAATTAAGTGCGAAGAATTATTTTTACAAAAAATTAGGTGTACTCCCCCACCATATTCCAACCCCACTCACATAATGTAGAAACCCAACCCTAAACCGATTTCCATCACTTCCAATCAACCATCATTGTTGTCGTCGCCACAAAACACTGATGCTAATGTATCCGGTGGATATGTGTGCTCGCTATATTTTGTGTAGTGATGGGTTGTGGAATTGCGTGGGGTGGGTGGGTGAGAAGAAAAACAGTGGTTGTCAACGATGGTGTGGCGGAGAAAGCGGTAAAAAATGGGAGAGAAAAGGTGGGATGTAAGAACGGTGCTTGTATACAATTAATTGTATAATTGTAATCGGTTAATTAAATAATTTGTGACTAATAAATAATAAGTGACCTATTAAATGTGTGTGACTAAAATATGTAAATGTAACGACAAATTTGCCTTTGTGATCATTAATTTGGCTAATTTGTGACTAAGATATGTAATTATAACTGACAAATTGTGTCTTTATGATCATAACTTTGGTTAATTTGTGACTAATAAATAATATGTGACCTATTAAATATTTGATTTATGACTAAAATAAGTAATTGTGGCTTTGCGATCATGAATTTGTGTTTTATTGCGACCGTGTTCTGATTAATTAAATTAAATCAAGGGTCGTATAATGTGACCACTTGATTTTTGAAAAGATTCCACAAGTTTGTTCTTTTTTGTAAAAATAAACGTATCTTGAAACATTTGTGGTTATGTAATTTTCCTTTTTTTGTTCTTTAAATGTTTTATTTTGATTCTTTTCCCAGAAGATTTATAAATCTATGTTATCAAGCTCTTGTTTTACATATTTTACTTTAATTTAATTTTATTTTAGTACTCATTTTCAACCACACATTTACACAATAAAATATTTTACAACCAAATCTAAAATTAATTCCTACTTTTTAACTACACATACTCCAAAAAATACTATTTAAAACAATATTTCCTTTTTTAATTTGAAGGATGTCAAATAGGGGCTAAAAGGTAATACTTTATGTGTACAGTCTTTTTATCTTGAAATTCAAGAATTTTACTCTATCCAACTTTTCAGCATCCATGCAATTCTGTAATTAAGATTTGAATTGTAATAGTAAAGTAACAAAATGAATACTTTATGAAAGAGCGAACTATTTACTATAAAAGCATAGTATCTATACCGAGGTTATAAAAGGTGTAAAGCATGACAAATCGTGGGATATAACAATGATGCAAATATCATTTGAAATTTAATTTGGCTAAAATTGATTAATGCCATTTTGATTGGGAAAGTTTCCAACATTTTTCTTGATAAAGGGAAGATGGGCTTCCATAAATAATTGTGGGTGTTTTTTCATTTAAAATAAAAATACGTATGAACAACATGTAGTCTGATTTTGAATCTGTCTTTGGATGGACAATAAAAATTCTACTTGTAATGGACTAGCTAACGTGTTACTTTTTGAATATCCACCTACCATGTATAATGTATGGTATTATGGAAAATTCTATATGTACAGGGCTTATTCTTACAAGTTTTTTTTTAAAGGTGTTGCGTTGGCAGCACTTATTTGGTCACCCTTTTTTTCTTTTCCTTTTTTGCCTTTGTCCAATAAAAAACTATCAAATACATCTGTAAAAATTTTGACAGTGTGTTTTCTGTACGTGTAATACAACTCATTGTATTATGGATTTTTTTTGTAATAAATATTGTTATTGGGAAGGCTCAACAGTTCTAAATTGGTAGTAAATTGTGTTAGACCAACATAGTTTATTATATAGCAATTTTATTTGTGAAGAAATTTGGATCCAAAAATGAACTTCTATTTAAAATTGGCTGAGTTCGGAGTTTGCCATGCTCAAATTTCAACTTGACCAACTTAAAATTATACAAATACTAAAAATAGCCATGAAAGTTTCCAATATTTTCATAAATATACAATTATTGAGAGAGTAGAACTTCCAAACTCAACTCATGCAATCGTAGGAGCATAGTATTTTTGAAGTGTGAATTGCGCGAAATTAAGACACTCTTGAGCCAAGAAAATGTGAAAGCAACTTAAGTCAATTCGATATTATTGAATTGATGATCATTATTAGCTTACGTGGCATGGTGTATCATTGCCCCGTACAAAATTCATTTTTATTAAGTCTCAGTTTGTTTCTCATTTTTCATCTATAAAAATAAAAAATATGATCGTTATCCATCACATCAAGCCATCAATTTCGAATTTTTATCTCTTATATGAGTCCCAATAACGATTCTATTTTTTATTCTCATTATACAATAATGAGAATCAAACGAACCTAAACGTTTTATCAATGACCCTACTGTCACACGTACGAATTACCTCTATTGATCCATGACATCAACTCCAGTTGTTAACACTAAATGCAAATCCAAGCAATCTTCTTAGAGAACTGGGTCAGATTTTTCGCGATCAAATCATATAGCTCCAATAACGACTTCATTTTCGATCAATTACCAAAACTCTCGATTTAAGCTTTGCCGGGCTTCGGATCTATAAAAATTGTTGGATTTTAACAATGGAATTGAAAATTCGAAGGATGAATGGAAAATGTATAGTAAATGTGATCGGAATTTTTAGATGAAAGGTGTATCATTATATTACTTGGAGTCCTATGAATGGTGGAAAAATCCCACCGGCGGCAAATCAAGCTGGATTTGAGACTTTGAGTACTTCCTCAGTGAGTTTCTGATCAGAAATCTTCGGAAAATCCGGTGATAAGCCATTCAAGTACGGGTTGACCCGACCATTTCCAACTGGAAAGAAGAAGTGATCAATGTTTGCACTTTTACATGCCTCTTTTTCTATGGAACCTTCTGTACAAATAAACTCTCCGTTTGGAACGTGACGCCAACTGTTCCTTTCCTTTTTATAAATAAATAAAAATTTCTGTCATCGATAATTCCTTTATTGTCCTTATCCTTAATACTACTAACCACTTTTAGAATAAAAATATTACTTAAACGTGGTTTATTCGGCCCGGTTTAGATTTTCAATAGATTTTGATTAAAAAAAAAATATGATGAAATGTGTAGCTGACAATAATCGAACTTTGATTTAATTTGATCCAAAATTTTAACTCTATCAAACGGGGTCTTGGTAAAATGGAAGATAATATTAATTAATTAAAATTAATTTTTTAATAGTACACTTCTATATTTTTATTTATTTTTAACTTTTTACTTATTCTGGATCTATGATTATAATCTAGAATTGACTACTTTTTAATTTATTTGGTGTAACAATATTACAATTCATTGAATTTAAATTTCTGATATCATAATGTGATCTTTATGATATGTATTTAGTTTTTGTTTGACCTCCATTTTTTAAAATGTTTTTTAACCACATATTTCATACGATTCGCCGATTAATTTTTCAACTATATATTCCATTAACTTTTATTAAAATTTACTAAAAATATAACTTTTAGATAAAGTTAACAAGGCCAATTTCCTCCGACTCTAATGACCAGAAACTCAAAGTCGAAGGGTGGGTTCTTGAAACTACCTCAACGAAAGTAAAGATAAAATATAATTGAGCTTCATTTCATCAACATAGATGACATTCTTTCTATTGACTCTCTCATTTATGTACGTTTTATCAATCATAAAGACATAATAAACATTATAATTTTATCAGTATAACGCCTGTTTGATCCTCATTTTTTTTGTTAAGAATGCATTTTGGTATAAGAAATTGATAGAAAAATGTATCGTTAAAAATAAGAAAAATTTTGAACTTACGTTTAATATTATTTTATTTAAGAATATATNAAGATAAAATATAATTGAGCTTCATTTCATCAACATAGATGACATTCTTTCTATTGACTCTCTCATTTATGTACGTTTTATCAATCATAAAGACATAATAAACATTATAATTTTATCAGTATAACGCCTGTTTGATCCTCATTTTTTTTGTTAAGAATGCATTTTGGTATAAGAAATTGATAGAAAAATGTATCGTTAAAAATAAGAAAAATTTTGAACTTACGTTTAATATTATTTTATTTAAGAATATATAGCTAAAAAAAAAGAAAGAAAATTATATTTTGAAAATAATGAAGATCGTAATCGATTTTTATTTTTTTTCAGAGCACAGCCTTGTCAATTGAATTATTTACAATAAATTTGGATTATTTTATAGGGTGGAGAAGTTTTTTTTATTTGATTGAAGAATTTCTGACCTAACGTTATATCACCACATCATCTATATTGAAATTATTATGTAAATATATCATGTACATATAGTACCATCATAATTATAAATAATGAGGTCAAGAATGTAATTCCATATACGATTGAAAGAATCTAGCTGACACGTCATGAATTTTCTTTATATTAACGACTTTACCAATAACGTTAGCTATTATGTGGGGGCCCAGTTCTATGAAACCCTAAAACTCGCCACACATACGAGTGTGCGACCCAGATCCACTTCCTTTGGGCCGACGCTTCAGATTATGTCACGCAGACAGTGTGTAGCATCTTAACCGTCGATGAAAGAAGTTGAGGTCAATTGATTTCCGACCATCGATCACTCACCCCTAGAAAATTAACGGTCCAAAGACTGCCCGTAATTTTTCTGGGCAGATCTCACCGCCTTTAAGAAGCCTTCGATCCCACTCCCAATCTTCACTCAATCCCCAAAACCCAATCTTTACACGAGCACGTTTTTTCGTACCCCGTATTTCCACGTTTAAAGGCTGGCGACAGGTGACTGGAGTTTTTGAATTTTAAAGATTCCGGTGAGAGCGTGGCTTTTGAGGCATTTTCTTTCCAATTGAATAAGATTATACATGTTTTTGGATAGATTTTGTCCGAGATTTGCAGGAGCAGAGCTGCGCCGTTGCAATTATGGCGTCAGCTTTGTTTGCTAGTCAGAATGAATCTAGCTGGGTCCACATGGGGAAGAAGATTCCGAGCTCCAATTCTCGCCTAAATAAAAACCCTAACCCTAATTCTATCCCGAAGAAAAAGCAAAAGCAATTTCACCATGTAGCTACCAACGGAGGTGCCGCCGGACGTTGTAATGAAGATTCTCCTGTCGTCACACAGACTGCCTGTGACGATGCGTACTCCTTCAACCAGACCTCGACAAGCCGTAGCGGATTCAACCATGGTGAATATTTGACCTACAATGTCTCATCGTACACCAAATCCGAGCTTGTCGAGCTCCGCAGACGCTTGGCTGCAGAGCTTGAACAGATCCGAGAGTTCCGGGCCCAAATAGATACGGGTCAATTCAACATCAACAATCATCCAAGATCTTGTGGGAAATCAAAGAAATTGCCGGGCAACATGCGGCCTGTAGCTTCGTTAGTATCTAATAACCCTAAGAGGCTGTCCAGTGGATTAGAGAATGGAAACTTTGGTTTGGAGGCCCTGATTAATTACCAGGATTTGTTGAAACAATGCAAGCAGGTTTTGACTAAATTAATGAAACACAAGAATGGTTGGATTTTCAATAAACCTGTTGATGCAGTTGCCTTGGGGCTTCTTGATTATCATCAGATTATTAAGCAACCTATGGATCTTGGGACGGTAAAGTCAATTCTTGCCAAGGATTTGTATCCTTCGCCGGTTGAGTTTGCTGCAGATGTGAGACTGACTTTTAATAATGCTTTGTTGTATAATCCGAAGACAGATCAGGTGCACAGTATGGCAGAGCAGCTATTAGCGCGATTTGAGGAATTGTTTTGGCCAATTCAAGAAAAGATTGATTCCTATAATATGCAAGGTAGAGAAAGAGGGTTTCAAGCATTCCGGGATAATGATGAAGTTCAATTTTCAGTTAATAAAGAAGTGCAGGGCAGTTCATGGGATAATCATAATCAGATTATTGCATCCCCCGGACTGGGAATGGAAAAGAGAAGTAAACCAAGGTTAAGTCCGGCCCCGGTTCCACAAAAAGCACCAATGCATACACATTCGAGTTCTTCAACGCCTTCGTATCATCCTCCTTTGCCAATGGATCAGCCAATGCTGGAGGAAACCCCTTCTCCTGTGAGAGCTCCCCCGCCAGTAAAGGAACAGAAAGTTGTAAGCGGGTCAACAATGAAGCAGCCGAAGCCCAGGGCGAAGGATCCAAATAAGAGGGATATGAGTATGGAAGAAAAGCATAAGCTTGGCCTTGGGTTGCAGAGTTTGCCTCAGGAAAAAATGCCACAATTGGTTCAGATTATTAGGAAGAGGAATGAACATTTGGCGCAAGATGGGGATGAAATTGAACTTGATATTGAGGCCCTTGATACTGAGACTCTTTGGGAACTTGATCGGTTTGTGACTAACTGGAAGAAGATGGTGAGCAAGACAAAGCGACAAGCTTTGATGATAAACAGCAATTTACCTGCTGCTCCGACATCTCCCATTGCTGAGGCTGTTACGGTATTTTGCTCGATCCGTATTTGATTTTGTATTTGAATGACCTGGATATTTTATTTTATTTTCCTGATTTTTGCTTGGGAATTGTTTAAGTTTACTAACGTGCTTATATATTTTAGAGTGCAATGGGCGAGGCTAATGATTTGGGAAATAGACCTAAAAAGAACGAGGACGAGGATGTGGACATTGATGATGATATGCCAGCTACAAACTTTCCTCCAGTGGAGATTGAAAAGGATGATGGAGGCGGGGGAGGCGGTCATGATCAAGACCATGATCATGGCAATGCCTCTAGCAGCTCCAGCAGCTCAAGTAGTGGTTCCTCATCTTCTAGTGGTACTGAATCTTGCGTTTCTACTTTGTATCGATTAATTTTTTCTTGGAATTCCAGTATCAAGAGACATTGTTCGTGGACTGCTCATTAGTTTGAGCTTTCTCATTACAGATTCTGATTCCGGGAGTTCTTCCGGTGGTGGCTCTGATGCTGATGATGCTCATTCCTGACATTTTGTTTTAAGCAATTTGCTAAAAAATAACTGGCTTCGGATCAAAACTTTGTGCCTTCGCCTTAGTGTTGTTTGTTTTCCTTAGATTTTTTTATTGATGAGGTAAATATACATCATCATGGTTTTCATAATATCTTGCATTTCTCTGTCTGTGTATAATATGGTTATGGGCTGAAAATTAAAACTAATATTTCAGAGATTTGCGAAGACAGCTCATGAAGGAAGAAAATGGAAGTTTGGATGGGGATCTTCACGGACTGATCGCAATGGTGTGGATTATTCAAGAATCCAAGTCGACTTTCCTAGTAGAAAGAACTAATCAGTTAACTTCAATGCAAACGGTTTCACTGGGCTAGGCTTATTGGTTAGTAAGTTTTCATGTAACCCAAGTTCTAAGAAATTTGGTTGGTGCCTATGAAGGTCAGTTTGGCTATTATGAACATTGGGTTTCCCAATTTAGGGTTGAGAAGCAAGAAATGTAGAGAACTAATGAGATTTTTGTACAGTTCATTCAATGATTTTTTCCACTTGTCTTGGAATAATAATTAGCATTATAGGAACTTAAGTTGCTGTCACTGTCTGAAATAGATATTTTATTTTCTGAAATTGATAATTTGAAATGATTGGGAGTTTTATATATTTTACTGCCAGTTTCGAGATAAAGCGAGAAGACAAGAGACAAGAACGTGGGATTGATTATGAGGTTGCCAAAACATAAATTTGGGTTATGCCAACTCAAATGTACTTCAACAATAATTATGTGAATGTTTTCGCGGATTATAAAGAAAATATTGTGTTGGGTTAATGACACTAGCGTAGCCCGTTTGACTGTTTAACCTTCTTTCCCATCTTTCATCCCTCACTAAGTGGAAGGAGAAACAGACACGAGGAGCTAGGGGACCATGGGGTGGACCAAGGTGGGGAAAGGCTGGACTTTTAAAGACGTGTTCGGTAGGAATTAAAAGTCAATTAAAATTAAAAATATGGTCGTTATTGGGTCTCACTCGTCTGATAAAAGTCAACAATAATGACTAATTTTTCAATTTTAATTCGATTTTAATCTCTATCGACCACGATCTAATTGTGAGAACCTTCCCTTATTGTCCTATTTATTATTATTATTATTATTATTATTATTATTATTATTATTTTCGATTCACCTACATCTTTGACCTTCAATTGTTATTTATTTTCCGTTCTCCTATACTTGCAGTATTACCTAGGATGAATAAGAAAACGATCAAACTATTAAGAGAACTGTCGAACTACATAAATCGAACTAAAGCGTACATGGCATTTAATTGACATTTCAGTTTTAAAACAAATTAAACCGTTTAGAAATGATTTTGTTTTGGTTTTGATACTTGAAAAGTTTGAAGCTGAACTGAATCGTGTAGATTATTTTAAACTTTTTTTCAAATCTTTACCAAGTCCATGTTTGGTGGCCATTTTTTGGGAAAATATTGTTTTGAATAATGAAATTTTAAAGAACGTGCGATTACAAAATATGGAAAAATTTTGGATTTATATGTAAAATATTTTATTGTGTGAATGTGTGGTTAAAAATGAGTATGTAAAAAGAGTTTTGTAAGAATTTCAGACAAAAAAAGGGCTTAGTATAATGAAATCTAACTCAGAAGCTCTACCAAAATTCATTATCCAAATGGTTTGAGCTACTTGCACTATATTGATATGTTGAATTTTGTTAATTGTTTGAATTTTGTCGACGTTTTGCGTAAAATTTGTTATTTTTATAGCTTGAGCTGTATTAATACTAACATATTGTAACATTTTTGTTTAGAAACGTTATATTGAGAATTTTCATACAAACGTTTATGTTTTAGCTTTATTTAAAAGATTATTTTTATATTACTAAATAAATCGTGGTTCGAAATAAAATTGACTTTAGAAAATGATTTGATTTGTAAAGTTAAATAGTTTGATTTAATTTAAAAAATTCTTAACCGTTTCAAATGGTTTGGTTCAAAAAATCTTCCATTGAAAATGAAGCGTTCACTCAAAAAATTAGGCACTTGAAAAAAATTTAACTATTAAAGATATGATCTCCATTGACAAAATTTATAGATGATCAAATTTCATTTTCAATGACAAATAAGTATCACTCTTACTTATCAAAGATGAATGATCTAATAAGTATCGGTGATCATCTTATGCTGCACAAAATGACACGTCATATCAATCAATTGGTGGATAGCAAATCAAATTTAAATGTTTGAAACTCACCATGCAATTATCTACAAATGAATGATGCGCATTAGATCAATTCTCAACTTATCAATCATTTCAATCTATTTATAACATTTGTAAACAATTCCGACTTAATGAAGGGTTGTCAATAATTCCACGCGTAAAAGCCCAAAAGAAAGTATCATTTGAACCACAAAAGAATCCCGAAAGACACCCAGTTGTCGACTTTTCTCCATCGACGCCTAGTACCCATGAGTACACAGCAGATACCACCAGCCATGTGATGCATAATCACACTAAAATTATGTAAAGACAACTTTACATACCTAAAAGTGTAGTTTTTATTAAGCAATAAAAGCTTCTGCCCCAAATTAATATCACCCAAATGTAACTTGAAAATTTACTGCTCAAGAGTTTCCTTCTGAGCAAGTACGTTCGCGATTCGGAACTTCTAAATTGTAATACAACCAAGCCTTCCCAAAGGTGGTAAATTAATTAAAACTACAAAATTGCAAAAACAATAGTGAAATGAAAATTTTTACTTCTTTGCCTCCTCATACTCTGCTTCTGGGGCCTGGTCGCCGCCCTGAGCACCCCCAGAGGAACCACCAGAACTACCGGTCATGTGCTCCCCAATTTTTGATACAGCTTTATTTGCAGCATCAAGTTTTGCCTGAATCTCGTCAATGTTATCCCCGGACAATGCAGATCTCAATTCTGAAACGGCTGACTCAATTTCTGACACCACTTCACTTGGAACTTTCTCCCTGTACTCATTTACACTCTTCTCAATACTGTAGATGGTGGTGTCCGCACTGTTTTTGAGATCAATCAAAGCCTTTCTTTCTTGGTCTTTCTGAGCATGCATCTCGGCCTCCCTAACCATATTGTCGATCTCACTTTCAGATAAACCACCCGATGATCTAATGGTAATCTGCTGCTCTTTACCAGTGGTCTTGTCCTTCGCAGAAACAGTGACAATTCCATTGGCATCAATGTCAAACGTGACTTCTATCTGAGGCATGCCCCTAGGAGCTGGAGGAATACCCACAAGGTCGAATTCACCAAGGGACTTGTTGTCGGAAGCCATCTCACGTTCGCCTTGCAAAACTTTAATTCCTACTTGGGTTTGGTTGTCAGCGGCTGTTGAGAAAACCTGAAAATAAATCGACAACGATTAGGAAGCACCAACAGAAAACTCGAAGCCTAACAATTATGAGGTGGCCTGAAGAAAAGCAGGTTTGTTCCATTCTATATTAAAGAAATCTTAGCACCAACAAGGTAAAGTGTGTAGCTGAAGGATCAATTAGTCCTCTCAGATAAATGATTCAAGAAATAAGCCATCATAATGAAGGAAATCAAGGAAATTGTACATGGACTGGTGCAAGTGCTTACCTGACTCTTTTTTGTGGGAATGGTGGTGTTTCTATTGATCAACCTCGTAAAGATACCGCCCAGTGTCTCAATACCAAGTGATAGAGGAGTAACATCCAGGAGAAGCAACTCTTTCACATCACCACGGAGGATGCCACCCTGAATGGCAGCTCCCATGGCAACTGCCTCGTCAGGATTCACCCCTTTGCTTGGCGACTTGCCAAAGATTTCTGAAACAATTTCTTGAACTTTAGGTACACGGGTCATTCCTCCAACAAGGAGAACTTCATCGACCTCCTTTGTTGAAATGCCAGCATCCTTTAAACAATTCCTGCAAGGAGCCTTAGTCCGCTCGATCAAGTTATTCACCAAAGCCTCAAACTTTGATCTGGTCAATGTTATATTCAAATGTTTAGCCCCAGATGCATCCGCAGTAATAAAAGGCAAGTTGATTTCAGTCTGAGACGTTGAAGAAAGCTCTATCTTTGCTTTCTCAGCTGCTTCCCGAAGTCTCTGCAGAGCAAGCTTGTCTTTTGCTAGATCAATTCCATCAGTCCTCTTGAACTCACTCACCAAAAATTCCAACAGAGTATTATCAAAATCCTCTCCTCCCAAAAATGTGTCACCATTGGTGGCTTTCACCTGGACAGAAAATGAGTGTTAGTACGAAACCAAGAAAATAGAAAACAGCAATGAAGAGATAAAATTGCCAAAGAAATTTTGGATACCTCAAAGACACCATTTGATATCTCCAAGATGGAAATATCAAAGGTTCCACCTCCAAGATCAAAAACAGCAACAAGGCCCTCCTTGTTGTTCATACCATAGGATAATGCAGCAGCCGTAGGCTCATTAATAATTCTCTGCACATCAAGGCCAGCAATTCTTCCTGCGTCCTTAGTAGCCTGTCTTTGAGCATCATTAAAATAAGCCGGAACAGTGACCACAGCTTTGTTTACAGATTTCCCAAGGTAGGCCTCTGCAGTTTCCTTCATCTTAGTCAGAATAAAAGCTCCAGTTTGGCTAGGGGAGTACTGCTGCCCATTGGCTTCAACCCAAGCATCTCCATTTGAGGCCCTAACGATTTTGAACGGAACCATCTTCATTTCCTTTTGTGTCTGAGGATCGTCAAACCGTCTACCAATTAGCCGCTTAGTTCCAAAAAGTGTGTTAGTCGGATTGGTGACAGCCTGCCGTTTTGCTGGTGTACCAACGAGTAGCTCTCCTTTTTGGTTAAAAGCAACCACCGACGGAGTGGTCCGAGCACCCTCAGCATTCTCAATAACTTTTGGGTTCTGCAAACAACAAGAGTTTAAAAAAGAGCACACCAACATTGACAAGCAAAGGGCAAATATTCAACTGTAAATAGAGATTTTACCTTCCCTTCCATGACAGCAACACAAGAGTTTGTAGTACCCAAGTCAATACCAATCACATCATTCCCAGCCGGTTTTGTGCTGTATCAAGAATGGAATGAGCGTTGAATTTCGAACGGCAAGATTCCACAGCCAATGAGTGACAAATATAAAATGCAACATACCTGAATGGCCTAGCAAGACCTGCCCATTTGGTTCCTAGTGCCCATGACGACTTGCTGCTTACAGTCAACTGAAAAAGCAACAAAAATTAAATGATACGTCTAAATAAATTTTAGCAAGTTCAGCAAGGCAAATACACAAGCCCCTAATATATAATATAAATGAGCTTCTACAGATGTAGGGATACTTGTGCTAATAGGGGATGCTCAGTGGGAACTAATGAATAACAAATAACATCCATATGACAAGGATGATAGCAACTTCTAAGATCACTTTTTGCAGCTCATATGTCTATTGGAAAACCTCAGGTCGTACAACGGACGGCCCCTTTTCCCACCCCCCGACTCACCATAAAAAAAAAAAAAAAA
>CAIGRK010391717.1:0-12022 GCA_903798315.1 Fraxinus greggii | reverse complement strand
TTAGGAATTTATTTAGGAAATGTTAGTTTGAGAATTTAGCCATGTTAAATTTTTCTTGTTATAATCGTGCTAAATTTTTCTTATTATATATAAATTTTATTCGTACATTAAATAAAAATTTTTGTCCTACCTACTCTTTATTTCTGGCTCTGCCCCTGACTATATGATTAGGCTTAACATAGTTCAACGTGATTATTATCACTATTATGGTACATTACGACAAGCAAATATTTTGGCAGATGAGAGGCTGAATGACATTGTTGGAAGTGATTGCTATGTGACGCTTGAAGTTTTGCATAGATCATATGGAACAGAAGCTGACACGTGGAGTATTGGGGTGATTGCTTATATACTTCTTTGTGGGAAGAAGACCCTTCTGGGCTCAGACAGAATCTGGAATATTCTGAGCTGTCCTAAAAGCTGAACCGAGCTTTGCTGAAGCCCTATGCCTTCATTGAGTTCTGACGCTGTAGACTTTGTAAAGAAAATATTTAANATATTTTGGCAGATGAGAGGCTGAATGACATTGTTGGAAGTGATTGCTATGTGACGCTTGAAGTTTTGCATAGATCATATGGAACAGAAGCTGACACGTGGAGTATTGGGGTGATTGCTTATATACTTCTTTGTGGGAAGAAGACCCTTCTGGGCTCAGACAGAATCTGGAATATTCTGAGCTGTCCTAAAAGCTGAACCGAGCTTTGCTGAAGCCCTATGCCTTCATTGAGTTCTGACGCTGTAGACTTTGTAAAGAAAATATTTAACAACGATTAATGTAAAAGAACAACAGCAGCTCAGGCACCAGTAAGTAGTTAGATCGTGTTACATGTCAGACTTTTGGTTTATTGCGCACTGTTACGGGAATAGTGGCAGAAGTGATTTTCCTTTGCATCAATTGTTGGACGAGGTGATCACACAAGGGACGAACCAAACCCATCCACGAGTCACCGTGGATGTAAAGGTCCGCACTCTGCATCTATAAAGCCACGCGGACCTATCACCCTCACCCATGAGAAGATCTTTCGTACAGATCTTTCCAAGCTCATCCTTAATTGATTGATGGGACTTGTGGCATGACTTAAACAGTCAAATCAACTGTCCTTGTCAGGGCATTAACGCACGCCAACCTATGGATTGACAGGTTGACACCTAGGATGGACGACCCTGGAGAATCTGATGCCACGTGTCTTCTCGTCCGACGGTTCTCCTCTCCCTTGCTCTGGTATAAATATCCCAGCACCATGATAAGGTAAGGGGATTCGAAATCTGGGCATTCTAGTCTTGTAAGCTCTAAAGGAGCAACTTTAATATATTTGAACATTCAACCACGTCCCGGCGATCCCTTCACCGTCGGGCACCACTTTCCGTTCAACTGAAATACTGACTTGACAGTCAGAGTACTTGCGACCTCTTCCACCACCACCGGAAAAGGCCATGAATGACTAACGATGTGACACCTTGCACAGGAAGGAGCATACGCGAAGACTTAATCTGTTGGAGGAGCATACGCGAAGACTTATTCTGTTGGTCACCCGTCGGAACCATTTTTCGAGGTCAACAAGGGGAATTCACAATCAAGTTCCAAGATACAAACACAAGTGCTCTATTACCGTGGTTTTAAACCCATTCTTCGAATTCATAGATCTTAAAAACTTTAAAGCATAAAGACATTGAAAACATCCAAACATCAGCAGTCACTTTGTATAGTAAATTCTGCCATGTCTTAACCTGAAACTATTTAACCACTTCTCATCAAGCAATAGGAAAAAAATCAAATATGTGGAGAAATATCTTGCATCTAAACAATAAAAAATTTTCAAATATGTGGAGAGATAATTGTGTTCTCAGGTAACTTATGTCTCGTAAATGACTTGTGGATCTTAAGAAGAGATGACCTTACCATTGACTGTGATGTGGATGTTCTATCGTTCTCAAGTGAGGCATACGAGAATTCCAGTGGGATTGTGCCTACCGATTTTCGCCCAAGTTGCCATGACTCAAAGGCATGATTTTCTATGTCTGATAAGCCTGAAAGCCGGGGAGGGGTATGACCACTTTCAAATTCAAAATATGAAGGAAACATGTCAATACTCTTCCTTCCAGAGATTATGTCAATGCTTTTCCTTCCAGAGACGATGTCAATGCTTTTCCTTCGTGAGACAATGTCAATGCTTTTCATTCCAGAGCTGACAAAGGATATGTCAGTATCTTGAGGTGAGAGATCATATTGTTTGCCATTTGGATCCATCCTGTGAGTAAATGGAGACCTGTTTGCAGTAAAACACTTGAGTTAGCTTAGTAGGATGTGTAAAATATTAAGACATTTAAATAAATAAATATTTCCCTTCTTTAACAACTTGAACATTTAGATGAGGTGGTTCAACGTGGTATGCGGGTAGGCAAAGATCCTAAGTCTTGCCGCCACCCATTCATAAAAAATTGTTTATGCATTTTATGATGAAAAAAATGAACAGGTCTGCACTTGAGGGGGTACATTGCAACAAAACCTAAATGAATAAAATTGGTCTTCTCTCTAATGGCTTATAGAATTAGAAGAGGCGCTTTAATTAAAGTTGCCATTAACAGTAATGAAAAAATCAACTTTTGGTCATCATTTTAATGTAGCATGAAAATTGAAGGCAGATTCACTATGGGATCCCAGTAAGTATTGGGGGCAGAGTGTATCTTATGCTTTGAGGAACTAATTATGACATACTTCATGAAGTGTGCCTCATTTTGCATGGCATTTGGAGATGGTTCAGATCCTGTCTTTGATTGTTCGGAAAAAGAACCTGCATAGAATAAACTCACTACTGAATCTATGGCTGGATGGTATAGAAAAAACATAGAATAATATTTCAGAAAAATGACTAACTTTTGGAATTGTTGCTGGAGAATAATGATGGTTCAGATGTGTTGGAATGGCTGCAGACATGAAGCATTGTTTGCGCACGCAGTGGACTTATGATGGACGGGGGTGGACGGGAAGCAGCTCGCATAGATGAAATCTTTCCTTTCCACTGGATGATATATATGGTACAAAAATCTGGCACCCCTTTTAACACACTTCCTGGAATGTCTTTTGCTTTATATCTACAGTGCTAAAGGCTAAATAAATTAGACTTTTCTAAAATCTGTTTTGCTTTATAGTAAATACAAGAATGTAATATATTAAGGGGTTCGTTAAAAGCAGTTCATGAATCTAAAATCTTTTTGGAAACCAAAATGCAACTGCTGTATTGCCAAGTGAAAATAGCTTGAGCATGCCATTTTTATGTACAGTGTAGTGGCCCGTGTGGAAGTTAGTTTTGTACTTTAATTATGATAAATAGTTTCCCTAAATATCTTTAGTAATCAAATAAACTTAGGCTCCATAATTACAAAGCTAAAGCATAATATCTGACGAAAGTTTGTTGTCAGTGACGCTAGTGAGAGGAATGAGTAGATTGTTGATAAGCCCAAAATGATTTTTAAATTCTCGACTTACCAGCATTTTTACATAAATGTTCTATTCATATAACATTATTAATTGTGAAATTTCAAAACCAGTAAGTTCTAAAATAAATCATTCTTTAATTTGTCAGGAAATCACTTGTTTTGAAAGTAAGGAAAGTCTTTTTCTCTGTATCTTGTAGTTAGTTATCCAAACATATTTGGAGACAAAGGTACAAACAAGTATCTAACTATTTTTCAAGCTTAGCCAAACATGAAGATCTGATTATTAATATTTAGAGAAACGTGCTTCAGCAAATAGCAATTGAAGTAATGAAAGAACCATTAAGAAGAAAATAGCGTTACTGCTGAAGACAGAGGAACTTGAAATAAGACGCGTACCTGAATATACTGCCTTTCGCTGTTGCACCAAGAACCAATACATCAATTCCTGATTGCTTTACAAATTCAGTTATTGCTTTGGTTACATCTGTGTCTTCTAGCACAACATCATAGCATGATATCTGACAAATGAGCACAATGTTAGAATGTAGAGCATGAATTACCTGAAGAAATTCTTGTCTGGTAAAGGAGTTTCCGTTTTCATGTTCATTCCAGATTTGATTAGATGATATCCAGTACCCTCATTGTCGGGGACACATTAATTTATTTTGAATTCAGACCTTAATGAAGGCCTTACAGGTGCATAGTTTTCCCAGAGGCAGTGGCGAAACTGAACTCAAAGCCTTTGCCTGCTCTAATATTAGCACCTCATCTAAAAGTTTAAAAAGAAATAGCTATTTTCTACTATTAAGTATAATGAAAGCAAACATGTCTAATTCTTGAATGCTCACGTCTTTCCTTGCACAGTATACATGGAAAGGAAGTAACAATTCCTTTGTTCGTGCGTCAGATTCCACATTAGCCGACCCATTCTCGTCCATATCAGAAATCTGGTTAGGCCCTGCGCCAGAAAATGTTACGAGCAACTAGCATCATTAACAGTTAAAATACACTGAATGTCGGTAGAGAGAGAGGAGAAATCAAAGAAGCACCTAATAAAATTTGGCTTATTGCATTTTAACTGGTAGCTGCTTATACACACAAAAAGCGTCTCAACAAATTTGATAATTTTAATTAATGCAACATATTTTTCTGTAACTGAAATATAAGTTTTAAGTAAGATAACTTCAGAACTCTCTATTTTATAAACACGTATCAAATAAAACTGAATTTTGCTAGACTTGTAAAAGAAATGTGGACATGGCCTCAATCTCTTACCAAATCATTCCCATGCAAAGTTACTTAAACTAACTTTGTAACTTACTACCAAAATAAGTAGATTCTTTTACTTGCGACAAATGAAACCTATTCAAACGTTCATGGAAATAAAAAATTACTCAAAACACCCCCACCCCGCATCCACCCTGCTGTCCCGCCACGCCTCTTCCTCCAGAGCCAAAACACCAGTACTAAAATTTGCATGCAAGCAACTCCACAAATTTGTACACTACACACATACAAACACCTAGAGAGATAGAGAGGGAGAGAGAGATTTACTTGGCAGATGTAGAGACGCGGATGGAGCCAAAAATGGGGAACTCTGTTTTGCTATAACATGAATCAAAATTAGGGTCTGACCTTTGGCGACAAGATTTTCAACTGCCCATTTCAGAGAAATTTGGCTTCCTTTATCCCTGTCAATTGCCACCGCAATCAACCTAGGCATTGAAGACGTTCCACGATTGATTTGTGGAGGCCACACCATATTTCGTTGCACAAATTTATCAGAGACCCAGATAAACAACAAAAATTCCAAATCCCAAGCAACGAAATATGATGGATCACCACATTAATTAATTCCCCGCACTTCACAGGAAAAAATTGAAAAATCCCCCTCTCAATTGACAGAAAAAAAAAAAAAGGGAAGATTTCTACCAAATCCTCTCTTATCCGAAATGGACAATCAGATACAAAGTAGAAATATTCTCTCTCTTTCCATCTCCATGTGTACTGAGATACGTAAGGGGAGCTCCGTTTTCAGCGGGCATTGGTTGCTCTACCTCTACTTTGATTTAGAAAATTTTAATTGGTTGGAGAGAAAATCTCTTATAATTGCACAAAAACGGAGGTGGCTCAAATTAGTACATTTTGTTCAAAATCATATTTTTAATACATCTGTGTAGTTGAACCATTTCATCTAAAAATTTAAATAGTTAGAAAATACATCAACAGCTACAACCAATGAAAATCCCTTTCTCTTGGGCAAAATCACAAGCAAAACTCAAGACCCCATCAGCTATGATACAAGTAACTGGCCTTGGGGCACCGGAACCGAACAAATTCTTCTCAACTGTCATCTCCTTAAAGAGTGGTCTTGTTATGTTTTTTCGTGGTGGGAAGTATGTCCATGACTTGATTGCCCTCTCGAGGATGGTCATCGGGAAGCCCATCGGAAATGGACTCGAAACGAAACCTGGGATACAGCTCGAAATGCAAAATGACAGTGGAATGCTTGAGGCGGCGGCAGTCGAGTCTGCCATGCTACAAAACTTTACAATTCAATTCAACATATCAAAACACGACAACGTTATCCAACAATTGTTTGTGATTACACTGAGAATTGTTCAAATAAAAATATCTAATTATTAGAACAAAAAATTATAAGGTTACAATTTTGTAACATCATACAAAGCAAAAATCCTTTGAATACTTGAGCAGTCTTCGACCGGTTCAGACAGTTCTTGATCTGTTCATGAGCATAACGATCCTATGATGAAACCAAGCTCGACTCTATGATTGGTTTGACAGTTTTCCGATCGAACAGGCCAATCTGATTTTAACAATCTGTTAAAACATCTGTTGATCGCAAGGCACCAGCTTCTCACCTTTCACACACAATCCCTGTTCCCCAACTGAATTAACGATCATTCCATAACTATACCTCAATGGCATTCTTCCCAACAATCTATGAAACTCTGTTATACATTCTCCTCTTCGTTTTCTATGCTCCCCTATCCTACTGCTTAACCCCACCTCGCTCACTCGTAATCCGTCGTCGTTTCTGGCATCTCCGTAGTCTCTTACACCCCCTTTTGCTTCCACCAATAATGGGCCCTTGTTTGCATTTTCCGCCACCACGAAGTTCATCAAAATGTCCTCGCAGTTGTTCATCTCATCCACGATGTGCCGGGTTTCGATGTATTTATCATCGCATGTGTATGTTTGGAGGTGGGTACGGTCAATTATCATGAACTTGGTTAGTATGATCGAGTATTTTTCTTTCTCCATGGTGTAGATCCATGATTTGGATTGCAAGTCATAAGCGTGGGATCTAGCAAAAAACCCAATTATGAGATCCGGGTTCGATTTCCAGGTGGTGAAGGCGAAGGAAATGGATTTCTGATTCGGTTCGATGTCGTCGTCGGAGATGAGGACGGCCCGTGTTTTGATAATATCCCAGGGGTAGAATCGGTGGTTCAGGCTGGAGGAGGGCGGGCGTAGGATTGTGGCGGTGATGTTTTGGGCAAGGGAGGAAAGGGTTTGCGGTGGAGTGGAGGAGTTGCACCAGAGAAGAATGACGGCGGCGATCAACGGGGAGGCGGAGTATGCGGCGGCGATTGATCGTATATATGGGATGCGGTTTTCCGAGTAGCCGTTGATGATGACTGTCATTTGATCGGATCTCAAATTTCGTGGGTCGGGTTTGTAACATGCCGGGTCGGTGGAATATGGGCCTACCCGAACAGAAATTACGAAAATAATAGGCACGGTAAGTGATATAATTACAGTGAAGGAGAAGAGGGAGCTGGCCAGTTTCATAGTTGCTGATCTGGTTTGGGATTCATTGTTCTTGTTAATATGCCCATTGGTGGCAGTTTTGTGAATAGTAAACGATGAAGGCGCATACGATTTTATTATTATTATTATGAACTTCAGCCAGTGAGGTAGGTCAGATCCCAAATTTGTGCTTTTTATTGTGATTTCAAGAATCGATATCAGTAGAGTTGAATCAGATTGTAACTTGATTTGATCTTATTTTCTAAAGGAAAGTACAATTAAAGGTATAAACTAGCCAGTACAACCTGGTTTTTCGTCACCCCGAGCCAGGCCATCCTCGGCCTAAAACGATCCAACTTGACCTTGAAATTTTTGGTGCACCGATTACACTTCTACCCCTGAGATATTAGGGGTTATATTGTAAAATAAGCTTTCAAGTTTGACGTTTTTCGGATGTGGGGCTTAAAGTTTGAGCCACAATTGGAGTTGTGGGTGGCCTTTTTGTGATAAAGATTGGATGCAGGGGCAGATTTTGGGACCAGAAATGAGTGGTGATGGATGGATATAGCAAGGGAATTGTGTGGGCTTAGAAGAAACTCTTGGCAACTAAGCAATGAGCATCGAGCATGGCCGCTAATTCTCTGAAGTTGAATTTTCCTTGTAAATGGACATTGCCAAATGACACATCCAGGAATTATGTAAAACTTGCGCGTTGCATGCCGGTACAGCAACAGGTGCGGAATATGGTACATTGAATCTTTTGGATATGTGTATTGGAGTTTAAATCATTTTTATTTGCTTATTATCAGGAGAAAGAAAATAATTAAGCAAAATTTTCAAATAATGTTGGAGTGTAGAATATCACTGCATGTAGTTTGAAGAGAATCCATTTGCTTTGATGAGTAGTAGTTTCTATGAACAACCATTCATGCCATGAAATGAAGTTCTTTTAATTGTTCATAGTCAATGCGACTAGTTTTGTATGTCCCAGATTGCTTAGCCTTTTGATTCTCGAATTGTGTGTGGCTTCTTGATTCTCATGTTTTTGTTTATGGGAGTTAGTCGGGGAGCAATTAGGATCTAGAAGTCGATCCAAGCCATCAGAACTTCAGCAAAGATGAAGGATGATGCACTTCAAAACATCGAAATTGTCAGGTAGCTTGACAATAAAATCAGTTATTAAACCATTGGGATGGAACAACGGTGTTTAAAATAAAGGGAGACTTTCAGGCACTGATGAATTGTTCCTGTAATGAATATAGAAGTGACATGGCTTCCATTTGAGTTATGAATAACGGGGTGGGTCATCAAGGGACTGGAAAGAAACCTGTCCATTTCCAATCAGGAACCACATTAGGGTGAATCATGTCAATTTATTTTTGCCTATAAATCGTTAATGGAGAATAAGAATTATTAAGAACTGAATGTGATATCTGCCCCCTTTGTTACACAATGGGTGTTATACTTTTAAGCTTATTATATCGGAATTAGCATTTGGCCATCTCATTAATCAATCATAAAAAAGATAGCACAATTCATGCTTTGTTATGGGTTGCTATGGTTTTATATATAGATGAAGTGAAGAACGTGTCATCCCATTCTTTTAATTTAATATAACCTTTATTCTGTTACTCTTATAATAAATCATGTGTTCCACTTAGAAGTCGTAGTGACTTAAGCATATACTGTTTCAATGAACTTCAATTCCTTTGCAAACATGCATATTAGCCATTAAGTTGGCTGTCCCATTTTCTAATCATGAACCTATTAGTTGTAATCAGAAACTATTAGCCTCATGTTGGGAATTCAGACGAAGAAAGTAATTAGTATGCAGCCTTAATGACTGATCTCTGAACATGAGTTCTTCATAGACATGCTGCATTTTTTTCAAGCCTATACTTCCATAATTGAACTGCATTCAACTTTTCACCTTGAGAGGAGATAAATTTAAAAGGAAATATTTGGTCCTGTAGAGGGTTGCTTTAGTTTAAATTGAAATCAAAGTAGCGATTTTAGGCACTCACAAGCATCTCTTAGAACTAGAGAAAAGGACCAAGTTCGGGGAGAAATTGGAGTTGAAATTTGTTTTTTCTCAAAATGATGTGTATGAAATATAGAAGGGCTATGAGAATTGAATTGGCTGATAGAAATCATTAACCAGAGTCGTTTATCTCAAAGTGATATATTTGAATTATGTTTTAAAATGGTATACTTTCCTAATTGATATTCATATTTTTCATTTTTGTTTTTTGAAATTATATTGGAATTTCTTTTATTACTGAACTATCATTTATATTCTGCATGTTACAAATTTTTGTGGCGCATCTGGACATATTTACTTGTGCCTTCTTGATTCTTCAAAACATCTAAGAGAATTTTATGCTGCCATGAATCTGTTCTTGCAAATTCTGCCTTCAATGCTGTTACTCTAACTTCACTTAAACTTTTTATTTTAAAGGTTGATTCTGGAATTATGTGTGAATCTTGCAATGGGAGAGGATGGTTGCTATGCGACTTCTGTAATGGGCAAAAGACAAACGTTAAAGCTGAGAACAATAGGATATACCGTCGTTGCCCAGCATGTAGAGCTGTAAGATGTCGCTTCATTCACAATTTACTTAAATCGTTCTAGATGACATTTTAACAGAGCTGATAGGGTGTGTTTACATTGACAGACATTGCATGCTAGAGGCTTTATCTGAGAAGTTAATATAGAGGACTCAGTCTTTTGCTAAGATCTAATAAAATTGCATCAAGAATTGTTTCTCATTGATCCTGATTGCAATACAATGACAAAGAAAGTTTAATTCCCAATAAATTTGGAGTCAGCTATATCAATTATTTTTCTTCACTTCTTTAGACTGGTTATACTGAGATGGAGTCACTCTTAAGCTTCTTCAAATCTACACAAAACGTGTCTCAACCACCTAAATCTTCGTCCCTTAATTTTCTCCCTGATCATTGTCACCCCACATTTATTTTAACTTCACCTATACTTCCCCAAATAAAACAAAAAACTCAGATAACTGACATAGTAAAACTTCGCTCTTACGACTTGAACTAGACCTTTGAACTCATTGTTATCACTCCACCTGAGAGTATATATTCTCTTTTCTTGTACCATATATTTTATCATGGCCAAATCCATTTCCACTATGTTCAATTTAAATACTTTTTGTCATTTATAAACCCAACAACTTAGAACAATAAAGTCTAATCATTGTTCAGCAGAAATCGTTATTTGTTGATAATCAAACCTGGATACCAAAAACACTCACTTTTGCAGACAAAACAGTCCTCTATAGCTACTCCATTTTTATTCCTATTCATACCATTACTGAAGTGGCATTGCTGGTATCTTTTCTTCTTTTACCCAACTTCGTTCCCTTAGATTTAAAGTACTTCAAAATTCTAACATACGACTACACATTTTTAGTCTCATCAATTAAAACCTCATCATATATCAAGGGTTCTCATCTTGAATATGACCAGTAAGTTCGTCCATTGCGAAAAGATAAGGGTTTGAGGCATAATGTTGGTGCAAACCTAACACCACATATCACACGCGTGACTGTTCTATCGTACATATTCTCAATAATATCGAATGATTCCATATTGTCTATATCAGAAAAATAGTTTCTCTTGTTGTTGTTGTGTCTGGTTTTGTGTTCTTCCAAAATACGAATCAACTATATATATTAACAGCTATCAAAAACTCTGCAGACTGGATGCATATTGTGTTCAAAGTGTAAAGTTTTCAGATGTGTTACATTTCCAGATCATAATGATGGTGAGGAGCTAATCTTTTGAGCCTAAAGTTCAACCCAAGTATATATATTATATTTATGTGTAGAATCTGATTTTGTTGTGTATGTTTGATTCGAGGCGCTCTCCCATTTTTCCCTTAAAGATACAAATTTTTTTGTGTGAGGCATCTTGTACAAATCATCATTTGAGTTACTTATAATTTGCTTATTACTTTCATCGATCTGATTTATCGTGCTTGAATTAAACAGAAAAAAGTGTGTTGAGAGTGTGTTCTTTCGCATCGACAAATTAATAACATAAACGTGTTCACTCTCTAATTGTTTAAACTTTTAAATTAACTGATTTGGCATGGTATCAGGGAGACAAAATATTTTAGTTCATGTTTCACCGTCACTCCTTTAGAAAAATTGGGCACTTATTATGTATGAGTCACTCATAACATTGATTACTTATATTGATTCAAATAATTGTGTTTGAATTAAACAGAAATGAGGTTGTCCAAATGAAATCCCATGGACATACTGTCCAGTTGAATATTATTATTATTATTATGATCCAAGAAAGTTGAAATATTAGGGCTCTATGTGACGAACTAAATCTACAAGTAGGGGTGACGTCCGCAGGTGGCTTGCAGCTTGGCTCGCTCTAGCATTAGCCCATCCGTCGAGCCGAGCTCGGCAAGTAAATCTCTTGGACTTCACAAGTTAGCCCTTGAGTCTGTCCCTTTTTCCCTTATTTTCTTACATAGCACCTGTCTGGATGCACTAGTTTGGAAAAAAAATCGATTTTCCCATCAACTCAACGTCCCCACTTGCAAAGAGATATAGCTGCTTCTTTTGTGCAAATTTTCGTAAGGTAACGGGTTTGGCAAAGATAGAAGTCCATTTTATCCCTTTTATTACTGCATGTGAATGATTTATAGGAAAAGAATGGAGGGCAAAATTGGCCATTGTCCCCGACAATGAATAATGGGTTCAGTAAATTGACTTGATAATGTCGATATTTTGAAATAAACAGATGCATCAAAGGGGAAGCTCGTAAT